>CAOKZL010003698.1:0-77231 GCA_948472985.1 Iguana delicatissima | reverse complement strand
TGCCAGAGTAGGTTTAAACTTAAAATGCAGATTAGCGTATACTCTTTTCTGAAGTGAAATCAGGAAAATTGTAGAGGAAGACTGGATGGGTAAGACCAAGAGGCAAAATGTATCTTTCTTTAAAGCAAGCCTCATTGTTTTAAGAGTTCCCTCTGCACACATGAATCTAGTTGGTGATTTTTATCTCCAGTCAGATACCTAATGCTGTAGCAGTCAAATTGCCAAACGTTCATGGTAGCTTGCTCATTGTTGAAATTATCGTTGGGGAGATCAGTTCTGCAGGAAACTCCCTGATTTCTATGCGGAGATAAAATTCAGTGCATCCCTATTGACTAAACTGGGTGTTTCTCTAAAGCAAAGGTGGGGAGCTTTTGGTCTACCAGATGTTTTGGACTACAGTCTACAGATCCCTTACAATTAACCACACTGAATTGGACCACTGGAAATTGTAGGCCAAAAAGGACTGTAAGACCAAAGATTCCTCACCCCTTTTCTAAATCTTAAGAAAGTGGCCCTATATATTTTTTGCATGCAGTTTTGGAGGGCTGGATAAGTGACTCAGGCAAAGACCAGGCTTGGTAAATAACATGCTTCCATGGAAAGTGGTACAAACCAGCATGTTTGGGAATGGAATGATTAAAAAGCCATCACATGTGTCAAGGTGGTACTTTTATTTCTGGATCAACAGTGTTCCCCACTGTCCACAGTCTGGGCACAAACCAACAAAAATCAAGCCATGAGATCACAGATAAGGTAATCTAGACTAGAGTAGTTCTGGTAGTATTTAGGGCTTACAAGAGAAAGTGTGTTTTTTTAAAAAAAATCCTTACAATGGAAGGATTGTGGTAGGTTTTTAAAAGTTCCTAGGCATATATAGTCCTGGAATATATGAGCATTTCTTTGTAAGAGGTTATTTCATCACCCGCAAGTCAGACTAGACTTCATGTGTTTATAAGACAGAAACCTAAAGCTGCAATTCTTTGTATACATCTCTGTATACATCTCAAGAAGAAAGCCCCACTGAAACTGTTTGGATTTACTTCTCAGCCAGTGTGGTACAGTGTTTGAATACTGGACTATGACCCTGGAGACCAGAGTTCAATTCCCTTGACTGTGGAAACTTATGAGGTGACCTTGGGTGTGTCACACACTCTCAGCCCCAGAAAATGCCATGACAGATTTGCCTTAGGGTCATTCTAAGTTGGAAATGACTTAAAGGCACACAACAACACGTCTACCTATAGTTACATATTTTTAATCTTAATTTACCTCTTGATGGATTGTACCACCTGTCTCCTTAGAATATAGTAGAAATCCCTACATGGTTTTCCCAGTTAAAATTTTCAAGAGTTGCCAAGGTGTGCTGAGTTTCAAAATATATTTTGATTTCAACACATCTGAGAAACTTTAACATTTACAAATCGTGCCATGTGTGGCTTTATCTGCAGTGGGGGAAAAAATGGACATTATCAGCAGCTGTTGAGCATACAATCAGTTCTCGACATTTGCAGGTTTGACTTTCACAGACTCAATTTGCAAGTTTCTCCAATCCCTGCACCCCCACCTCAGGAACTTCTTTTCTAGGATAACTCTCTTTCCTGGTGGCTCCTATCAGGCCACACAGATCTTTAAAAACCTGCTTCTGGTTATTCTCCTCCCCTGCCAGCGGCTGCCTGGCTAGCTAAAGATGGCTCAGAGCCCAATTTCTCAAGACTACAAACGCTTTCCTGATGCCCTCCACACCCAAGGAAGGAGATGGGTGGGTTGGCCACCACACCGACCCATCCTTTCCCTTACCTGGTTTGGACCTTGGTTACTGCTCTCCCTTACCATGCTTCAGCCACCTTCCCATAGAGAAAGAGCAGACACATTTTGTTAATATCAAAATTTATAGCAATTTTTCAATGTTTGCAGGAGTCCTGCACCCCTAATCGTCGTGAATGTGGAGGGCTGACTGTAGTTTTGTATGTCTCCCCCATTGAAATTCTCTCCTCCTCCTGCTATCAGTAAGACTTAAAAAGGGCAACTTCTGCTGTGATTTCACTGTGCATCTGTTTTGTTTCTTTTCTTTCCCTTGGGCAGCGGTTCTTGATAGACAGCCAAAGAGCTTAAGGAGTAATGTCCTGTCTTTTCTGTAATGGATACACTTGGTATTGCCTCAGTCTACAGGTACAATGGGCCTTCCTTACCTGCAACATCTACATGTGCAATTTCCAGTTCACATAAAGCATCACATCCTTATACCTAAAATGGCAGCAATGTGTGCGCAGGCACACTAAAGTGTCTGCACACATGCTGCTGTCATTGAAAATAATGGGACACAAACATTTGTGAATTCTGCTGTTTGCAGGGATTCTTGGAATGGAACTCCTATATATTTGGAGGGCCACTCTATACCTCAGTTAATTAATGAAGTAGATGTGTTCCTGGACATTACTTTATTAACAGAAAAGTTGGTACCAGAGGCAGAAATAACATGGAAAGAATAGGCATAGATTCCTACATCACAATGAAGAAAAGCAGTTCAACATGTTCCAGCAAACATTTTATTCAAAACTAACCATATGTATGCATGAAATGTAACAGGTAAGGCAGTAAACTCTTGCATTAGTAAGTAAAAGCTCCTTTAACCTTCTTTAGATATCTGCAGATATCCTCCAAAATGCATTCAGAGAAGACTTTTTCTTTTATCATGCGATTTCCATTTTGCTGGCCAAACTTACAGATCTAATTTTTTAAAAAACATGCTGGGAGTTGCTGGTGAGGTAGTTTTCCCTCTCTCTTACATGCTCTGTAAGGGATTCTAGAAGCAGTTGCTATTTACTTTGTTTCTGGCTGGCACATACAGTTACACTAAGTTCAGTTAGAGTAGAATTGCATTCTCAAGCTTTATTGCATTGTTTATTGCAGACACACTGGTGCAGCCTGGCACAGAAAGTCTGTGTGTCTTCAGCTGTCCTTCACCATCCTCCCAATGCCAATGCTGCTAAAAAAACTTCAAGCTAGATGGAATATGACATTAAAAAGCAGTGCAGGGCAGGCAGAAAAGGGTTCTTTGTCAGAGGTTTTGTTAACTGAAATACAACTGTACTCTTATCAAAAACCTCCCAGTTCCCAACTACTTTATTCCTCTTTTTGTAGCTTGTTCTGTTTCTAAAACGAATCCTGTAACATACCTTGAGATTAACAGCCTCCTCTTTGCGTGTTTGGATTTGAAAAAGATGCTATATTACAGTTGCCTCCCTACTTGAAGTTCACTGGGGACAGGAGAGAAGTACACTCTGTCTCTTGAGATTTCACCCAGAGAGGAAACACGTTAGTGTGCTGCAAGTAAAGAAGGAAACCAAAGCTTTGTTCTGGCAGATTTATTGTATCAGAAGCTTTAATGGGTCAGAGCCCACTTCATCAGATACAGGAGACTTAATACCTTTCAAAGATGATGTCCTTGCCTTCCATAAATATGATTTTTATTGCTTTTGAGTTAAAATGATGTATCTGTTGTGGCTGGTAACTTAGAACACTTCTCTTTAGCTTATTTTAAAAACCTTAATGTGTCTTTATTCTTTTTGTCCTTTTCCTGAAAGGAAAAATTAGCCTTGATGACATGCAGCATTTTATTTCTTGACTGAGAGCAACTTGCTGCCTCAATGCATGACTTGCAAGTAGATAAAATACTCCTATATTCCAGTTTGGCAGCAAAGAGGTTTTGAAAGAATGTTCTACTTAACTCATACTTCTCCTGTGCAAAATGCTGTGCTCTTCCATTTTTCTGTAAAGGGACTTGTCTCCTGGTTGTTAAAAGGATGTGAAACATAGTAATTAGAAATACTGTCTTAAGTATTCCCTAGCGGTACAGCCAGTGTGTAGTGGTTTGAGCGTTGTACTGAGATGCTGGGAGATCAACGTTCAAATCTCTGCTCAACCATGGAAACCCACTGGGTGACTTTGGACAAGTCACACTCTTTCAGCTTCAGAAGAAGGCACAAGGCAAAGCCCTTCTCAACAAATCTTGCCAAGAAAACACCAGAATATGGTTGCTTTAAGGTCACTATAAGTCAGTAATTCCTACAAAGCATACAATTCCTATCAGTAGTGATTGAAACTGGAAGTACTGGCAATGCTTGATGGAATTGGCAATCACCATACAAATGAGGTGACCTGTAAATATGCAAGTAGCTTATGGACTGAAGTGTTTCCAACTCCAGGAGTAAGAAAATGTAAGATTGAGCAGGGTTTAATCCTGCATTATAGCCTGGGTTGGGGAAAAGGTTTGGTAATTTTATTTGGGATATGTGGAAAGATGCTGATTGATGGGAGAGAGCGACATCTTCTGGCTTTATCTAGTACCAAACTTTAGATTTACAAAAGTTGATTCTCTGAATGATAAATATTTAAGAAGAAAAAGATAGAACTGTTAGATGTTGATTAGTAATGCCTGGCGCTTACAACTGTAGTTATGTTTTGCAAGTAAGTGAAAACCAGCTTGCATTTTGAGAACCCTTGGCCTAGTTAATAGGTATCTACTGTCCAGTCTTTACTGGCAGCCCATTGAGCATGCACACAGCAGTCATGGACAGAAGTTGTCCATATTGGTTCCCAACCTGTGGCAGTCCAGCCATGGGACTCAATCTCTTGTGAAGGATTAAACATCTTACCAGAATAACTGTATTTCCTTCAGTGTTCTTAGTCATATTCTCTGTTCTAAGTGTCATCCAACGCATTTAAATATTTGTGAGGCATGCAAATTTACCCCAGATCTCCTTTCTGGTAGTGGATGGACAGGATCACAGTGCTACAGCTTAGAGTCAAATTTGCATATGCTTTTCTGCATACCCTTATAGATACATGAAGTGACTTAATGAAAATACACAATTACTAACAGATACTATTTAGATCTGTTTACTATTTAGGTGCACCATCCTTCTGACTGGAAATATGGAATTAGTCACTGTAGATGTCACATTTCTCCCTGCACAGTGATTACACTGCAATTTCTCACTATTGGGATCAGGTGGCCGTACCTAGCTGTGTTGGGCATGCTTACTCCTGTGAGGGCTGTGAAGACATCTCATAGAACAAACAGTAAAGAACAGTATTTCATTCTGACTTCTTGGAACACAACCCTTACAAAATGTTAATTTTACCACAGAATCATTGCTTCATTGTACTTTGATGCTGAGTACCTGGTGTTCTGTTTTGACACAAGAAGAGCCAATGAAGTATGATCACACTTCCCAGGAGAACTACTACCATCTTGTGACCTAACCAATTTGTTATGCCAGTGTACATTCTTGTGACAGGGTCACTCATATTCCCATCCTGGCTACAGATGGTGGGCTTTTATAAACTGTCTAGTGTAGTATCTTTTTATAATTACATAACATTCTCCTTAAATACTTGTCCAGTTGTGCATGGCTACACATAGCTACTTGACGAATTCTTAGGGTGCAGCTGTAGCACTGCTTCCCATTAATACAGAGTAGCTGGCTGTATTGCTCAGCTGTCTGTTGGATGTTGGTTTATTTGTTTGGAATATAGATAATAACAATGACTACAGGTAGTAACAGAGGCTGTTTCTGTGAATGCCCACCTACTTGCATGTGATACTGTTAAGTTTTAGCAGTAAAGCTCACTAAAAAAAACTAGAACCAAGTCATCTAATGAGAGCATTCCAATAACAACCTCCCCTCCTTTTATTGAACAGGTAAAAACAGACTGTGTGTTGGATCCAACATGAGCTTCTGGCAGATGAAAAAGTGCCTCCTGTCTACAGGAGACTTCTGTTTTAGTGGAGAAACCCTGCTCATTGCACCATCACCAAGAGAATACACAGCTCCTCAAATGCCCCAATTCTGTTTCTCATCTCAGTTTACCTAATGTTTTCAGTTCTATCCTATGGCTACTCTTCACATTAATCAGAAAAAGGTAGCTAAGACTCCTCTAATGTTGCTAATCAGGAGTAATGATTTTCAAAGTCCAACAAATGAAATGAGTTTTCTAGAATGCAAACCTTTAAGTGACAGCAAATTGCGTAAGATATGCAATTACGTTTAATATACTAAGAAGTCTTGTACCACCTTAAGGACAAACAATTTTAGATGTTAGTATTCACGGACCGTAACTATGGCCCACAAAAGGTTGTGTCAAAGAACACTTGCTAGCCTGTCAAGTGCAACTAGATTCTTCCTGGAAATTATAGATATATTAAATGTACCTTGTCTGTTTGACTTTCCTTGAAGCCTCAGGTGAAAGCTGTATTGTAATACATAACTGATGGACTAGCATGTTAAGTAGATTAAGATGAACACTTAGTGATTTCCTCGAAAGGACCGTGGATTTAAGATTACTGCCCAAACATCTCTTTTAATCCTTAGGTGAGAAACCTAGTGTCACGTTGAGACCTACAACTCAAGTAGGCAGAGAGGCGTCCTAAGCCAACCAATCAGCCACTCCCAGCTTGAACTAATGAAGGATTAGGGGGATCCAAAATACCTAGAGGCAGGGAGGAATCTGCTCCCAGCCATTTCTGCACTAAACTGTTACAGTGCTATTATTCCATTTTCAATATCCTATGGAAGCTTGGGGTGGGCGGTTAGGGGCCTCAAAGCCCCCTCCAGAATGCTGAGCTTTGCAGCCCAGCAATGGGGAAGGGGCGCTCAAGATATTCACATGAAGTAGTACAGCATGTGAATAGTATGTAAGACGTTACTGTCCGGCAATAGATAGCTGAACCGAGTTTTCTCCCGCAACGTATCCCTTCCCAAGAAAAAGGAAGAACGCCATCAGGACAGCCGGTAGGGGCCTCAGGTTTTCAAATTAGCAACGAGGAACGCTCCAAATTCATAACACGCAGGGCTGAGAAGCCGTTAGGAGCTATTCAAAAGCTTATGCTCTACATACATACCAAATTAAAATATTGATTTCAGGCCATTTGCACACTAGTGTTATAGCGCTATCATTCCACTTTCAACCTCCTATGGAAACCTGGGGTTTGCAGTTTAGGGAGGGGCCCTTGGAAACGGCCCCAGTTGTGTTTCTCTGTAAACATCAACATTTTTCCATACTCATCCATTATATGATGCATATATTTCTGGTTTTTATGAACAGCACACAGCCCAAAATACCGAATTTCTTTTGGCATTTCGCTCAGGCTATAAAAAGAGCGCTTTCCGACCTCCAAATAGGGGCGTCTCGAGGCAGCGACGTCTCCTCCAGGGCGTCGCTCAGCCCGCCGCGGCGCGCTGCTTCTGCCGGGGCAGCCTCGCCCTTCGTTCGCCAGAGCAGCGGGGGAGGACCCGCTCGCGCGCCCGAGGGCTTCCTCCCCGGGGGGGAGGGGAGAAAGGGCGTGGCCGTGCGGAGGCGGGCGCGTCAAACGACCCAATGACTAGAAGGCAAGCGAACGTCCCTTGAAAGCTAAGCCGCGCGTCGGAAGGAAGGAAGTGGGCGTGGCGACAGGAAAGGGTAGCGCGCATGCCTAGTCCCTTGTTTTCAAGGTGACAGCAGGGAGCGGAGCTGGGGAGGCATGGGGTGTGCGCGTGCGCGTTGGTGTTAACTGCGATGCCTGTCGGAGTGTCCGGAGCCGGTGATGGGATTCCGCTGTTTGTGAGTGGCTGGGAGGCCTAGACTCTGGTCGCATAAATAGTCTGGAAGTAGCGAGGCTTGGTTTCTGTGGAGGAGGTAGTGGAGTCGTCAAGGGGCGTGGGTGACTGGGTTGCTAGAATGGAGGGGTGTGTGTTTGAGGGAGGGGGTTACCAGATCGCGTTCCTAGACTTGGCGGTGGGGCAGTGGGTGAGCGGTGTGCCTGAGGGAAAAGCTGAGGTAAAGAGCGGCTCTTCTATGAGGAACGAGCAGTTAGTAGGGGGAGATTTGTAGTTCAGCTACCTTATTTTATGTAAGGCTAATTATTTTTTATCACAGGGTGGCAGTGTTAGTCTGTGTGGGCCCCTTACAAGTCACTGGGGTTGTGGGGTGTCTCTTATTACAAGGGATCCCCCTGGTTTGAGGGTCGGAGTGCTTGTCCCTTACTGGACAAGCAGGTCTCCCTTATTGTAACAGGTGACTCCTATATGAAGGTTGAGAGGCTTATCTGTTTATAGACAGAATAGATACCAAAAATCTCATAATTTTCCGCGTGTGTCCTTCCTAAAGATGGAAATGTGTTCACGGTGTAATTGATGGATGGGGATAATGTAGTTTTACAGAGAAACACGTGGCTTAAATCAACTTAAATCAATGTTTTCATTTGGTATTTAAGAAGAGCGTAAACTTGTTAATAGCGGCTTCTTGATTGTCAGTCCCATTGTGTCATGAAGTTTGACTGTTCCCTGCTGTTCTTTTGAAAAGCTGGCAACACTAAAAGACACTTAATTTCTTTTGAGAAAATTATTTAGCTAGTTGAGACTTCCAGAGGAGGAACAGAGACTGGCTTCATAAGGAAATCATTTGCCCAGTTGTCACTGGTGCTCCACTTTTAAAATGATCAGAATGTGCTCCATTGTCCTGACTTCCAATGTTAGTGGTCATACAATTGAGATGTGGTTATATTTTCCATATATCCTATGTCTGGGGTTGCTAGCTGCTCTTTTTTGGTAAAATTCTTAAGCCTTTTAATAGCCATCTGACAGACCAATGTTGATTGATGAAGGTTTCCTTGCTTTTTCAGTTTCTGTTAGTTGTGTATCTGTATCTTTTCTATTACTGCTGTTTCAGTATCATAGGTGTTTGCTTTGCATGTGTGTGTAATGGCTATTGCCAAGTGTTTGTGTTCTCTTTGAAGGCTTGTTAAGAACACCAAGGTTGCTGCATTATTTGAGTAAAACAGTTTTTTGGGCAAGATAAGGTGCTTATGGCTATGTAGAACACTAATTCAACTGGTAGTTAAAGATTTGTTGCTGTCTTCACTTTTAAGTGGTGATACTTGCTGCTGGGTCCTGATAGGCACTGTCTAGAAGTCATTGTTGTAGAATCCCATTCCTCGATTTGGTGCCCTCACGGTGTCTTGAACCTACAGTCCTCAGCACTCCCAATCTGCACTAGTTTGGGGAAGGCTGTGATAGGAATTCTTGAATCTCATGAAGGAGGGGAAAGACTGGGTTCTAATCAAACAAATAAACATGCATTTGGTGGTGAGGATAATTGTTTTTCTGTATGTGAGCCATTTGTAGAGCAAAACTGTTATAAGCAGCAAGGATCCAGCTCTCTGGCACCAAAGAGCATGCTGTGTTGCTTTTTGGATTCAGTCTTTTGCAGCTGCCAGAAATCTCCTTGTCTCTGAGAGTTAGCAACTTTCCAGTGTGAGGCTTTGTGTCTTTAGACAGCAACTTATATTATGGCTCTTGCAAGAGTACATAGGGCAAAGGCAAACATTTTCCTCTGGCAGTAACTGGTCTGTGACTTGGAGGTGAGCAGTGTCAAAAAGAATGGGATCAGAGGCAAGTAGAACCAACAAAGCAGAAATCAGGTGAAATTAAATACATTAGCATTCTGTTTTCTGGCCCAATAGAGATGCTGAGAAATTTGGGAGGAGTATCATCTGCAGAATGCCTTTTGTCATGCTTTTAAGAAGATTGTTACACACCCATCTGAGTTTTCTCTCAGAAGCTGTTGTTCAGTACAGTGTTATTGCAGACCTGTCCTGAAGTACTGAAGGTCACAGGTGAGCAACTGAACTGATGGCTAAGATTGTTTTTGTGTGTGGTTGTTTCCCCAGGGTGTAGGACATTCCTAAATTAATAGTAAGCTCATGTTGAGATAATTACAGAATGTATTTATTGCTATGAAAACGTCCTTAAACAATAGGAGTGGTTTCAGCTGCCTTATCAGATGGAAAAAAGAAGCTTGGCATTTTGTTTTGTTCTGTTATCAGGTACCTTTATCACTGGTGGAGCTGTTTGAGATAATGTTCTGTGACAACACATGCATTTTTACCATCCTTCACAATATTACCATCCTACTGATGAACATTTTTGTTGTTGAATTTGGTAACCTACTCACCAGGAAAAAACAGAAACTATAGCTTAGTTATATGACAGAAATAACAGCTGTTTTTACAGATGCTGTTTTTTGATTGTATATTTGTTTTTGTTTAGCCCTTCATTGACTATGAAGGCTGTGTTGACCCTGCATGTGTTCACACAACAAACAAGCTAAGGTGTTATGGGGAGAAATCGAAAGCAACTGATTAGTACTTCTGTTGTATAGATGAAAAACACACTAAGAGAGAAACAGTTGATGCAAGGCTGGTCATTTAAAAAAAACTTTTGTGTTTGTTAAAAATTAGATATCCTTGGGGATTTATTGATAGATTATAAACTACATTATGCTGGCACCTGCTAATCTCTTTTATAAGAGATTACATGCACATCTTAATGGCAGTAAGTTCTGTAAGTTTATTATGTGTTGTGTAAAGAAGTTCTTCCCTATACCTCTCCTGAATTTAGGGCACAATAGCATGTAATTAAATCCCAACGGCATGCAAAAATATTCTCTTGCAGTAACGGTGTTGGTATCTATGGAAATGGCATAGTGAAACTTCTTCATCACTTGCTAGAATTTCTATTTTCTTGAATAAAAGAGTTTTATGAAGCATTTAGGACCTACTTGAAATAAAATACTATTCAAAACTGTTCTGGAAAAAAGGCCATTTAGAGCATGCGATTTTCCTCTCGTCCATTTGAATTTATTAGAAGTTTCTTAATGTGTATTATAGGATGCTGCGTAGACAGAGATAAAAATCATATCTGGATTTGCCATTCAAAGGCCAGAAAAGATTGATGGCACATGTTTGTTCTTTAGCTGTCTAGTGCAAAGCTTTCTGAACTTTTCATGTTGCTGACATACTTTTTAGACATGCATCATTTTGCAACACAGTAATTCAGTTTTATGTATTGTAAACAAATAAATCATAAAGCATAAATCATACATTTTTAAAAGTATAAATGAAAAGTTTTCATGAGATATGTTGTGTCTCATACATTTTGTTATTATAATTTATGTATGTGTCTGTAGTTATTAGCAAACCGGAGGTTAAACTAACTAACCGCTACCCTTGCTGGGGTCCTTTTCAGCCTGGGGCAGTGGCAGGGGTGAGAGAGGCAGCCCCTCCACCAGAGCCTGGCCTGTTGCCGCCCTTGCTATGGTCTGTCTTGGTCCATGGTGGTGATGGCACACTTACACACTGCAGCTGACACACTAACATGTTGCAATACACAGTTTGGAAAGCTCTGGTCTAGTGCAGAAAATTGGGCATGCTAAAAGTCATATCTAGCATGTCCAGTTAAAGGCTTCTCTGAGTAGAGGGACTGGGAAAAATCTTTTTAGAGCTTCTGCTACTTTGAGTAGGTAGTAAGAAATGGAATGCACAAATATAGGAAGGAGGAATGCATGGCCAGATAACAGTACATGTGAAAATGATGTAGGAGTCTTGGTAGATCACACGCTGAACATAAGTCAGCAGGGGAATATGCTACCTCGGAGTATGGTGGCATCTCCTTCTTTGGAGGTTTTTAAGCAGAGGCTGGATGGCCATTTGTTGGGAAAGCTTTGATGGGTGTTCCTGCATAGCAGGGAGTTGGACTCGATGGCCCCTGTGGTCTCTTCCAGCTCTATGATTCTTGTTCTTACAGCGTCTAGTAGTCAGATGCCTATGGGAACTTCTCATTCAGAACAAGAGGCCAGTAGCACCTTTAGGCTTATGTTCCCTTATTCATTGCCTTTGATATTAGAGACGACAATACAGTACTAGTGGAGTGAAAAGTGGCTTAGTTAAATAGCAAATAATTTTTGAAAAACCCATTTTGTGCTCCAGTCTCACAGTGAGAGAAGAAGCATGCTTGGGTACATACAAGGTGGCTTTTGATCGCTGTCTGCTCTTCTGTTAAAGGCTGAAAGGTTGCTTCATGCTGAGTTATTATAAAAGAACAAATCCTCCCATTTAGGCAGCAAATGTAGCAACTATTTTTCTTTCTCTGGCAAAAGAGTGCTGTATCTTTTCCTGGATACAACTACCAATGAAAGATGAAGTGAGATTTCTTACAGATCTCTTCTGGTTAGTGTAAAAGTAGTGCTGCAGTAATAAACCTGATGGGACAGTGTGAAATAGAAGAGAAAAAGAATTTAAAAAAACAAATTCCATACTGAGGGTGTGGCCTATTACTACTTGTTGGAAAGTCTCTGTCTTAAAGTTACACGCTTCCCCCCAATCTGAATGCCTAGCTTCTTGATTGAAATTCATCAGGGAGGTTTTGGAATGAGCGATGTCTTGGTCAGAACAAAGTAGTTATGTTTGCCTATGACATATTATTTTAGAGAACATGTACATACTTGGAATGTAAGATAATAACAATGTATACTAGTTAGGTAGTGGTGTGGCAAGGCAGGAGTTGACAAATTCCCTTCCAGCCTCTCAAACTTATCTGTGATATGCAAGTTGGTGGGTGATAATCCTAGTTAACTACAGAGAGGTGACATTATATATGTTCCAGATGGATGCTGGAAAATACATGACAATGTGTCTGGGACTACTTGAGCTGCCGTACTTGTGGTCTTCTTAAAATCAGCAATTCTCAGTCATAGGTCAGTGGTATGTGTAGAGTGATATCCTCTTTTGTAGTTCTCAAATTTGCTTTCTTTGAAATGGCCTTTTCCGTTTGGAGCAACTTAAGATAATTTGACAAGAATGTACTTTTTTGACAATTGCTGTAAGAGTTGTTGGATTATCAGTGAAAAGACAAGCTTTATCAAAAATATGACCCTTCAACTTTAACATGTGAGAATAAAGTGTTCTCAAGTTACTAGTACCAGTGATTAAGTAAACATTCATAGGATTAACCAGTGTAGCTGCCTTGGCTCTACTCAGATAAACATTGGTGATTTCTTTTTCTTCTCCTTACAGCTATACCACCATGCCTGGATCTCTTCCTGTAAATGCTGAAGCATGTTGGCCAAAAGATGTGGGAATAGTTGCTTTGGAGATCTATTTTCCTTCCCAGTATGTTGATCAGGCAGAATTAGAGAAATTTGATGGTGTTGATGCCGGAAAATACACTATAGGCTTGGGCCAGTCCAAGATGGGCTTCTGCTCAGACAGGGAGGATATCAACTCACTCTGTCTCACTGTAGTCCAGAAGCTTATGGAGAGGAACAGTCTCTCCTACAATTGCATTGGGAGACTTGAAGTTGGAACAGAGACAATCATCGACAAATCCAAATCTGTAAAAACTGTCCTAATGCAGCTCTTTGAAGAATCTGGTAACACAGATGTGGAAGGCATTGACACAACCAATGCCTGCTACGGAGGCACTGCTGCACTCTTCAATGCTGTCAACTGGGTGGAATCCAGTTCCTGGGATGGTAAGTTTGATCATACCAAGCAAGCAAATTTTCTAAGAATTTTGCAAAAGCAGGAAACAAGGATGACTGATTAGCTCCAGTGCACTTATTAAAGGTGGACAGTTGGTGCTGTGTTATCTCAGTCTGGCCTTCAAATGCAGCCCTTCTAGACTGCACCTCTCAAGGGCTTCTGCAGTGTACTTTAAGAGTTATCACCTGTTTAGGTCAAGATAGGTGAACGCCTCTGAAATAGTCAAGTATTCTCAAGTATGAATAAAGTTCTTCCCATATGCATGTCAGCTAGTGATTCTTTACAGTCTAAAGGAAATAGAAGTAATGAAAGTGTGGAAGGGGAGAATGCTATCAAAGCTTACTGTTGCTATTTGCACTGTGGAGGAATTGGTACTCAGGGTTCACCTGTGTCTTAGTTAGCATAAGTGTGGATGCAGCTAATACTGCTTCTGGATTGCAACTCATCAGTCCCAGCCAGCATGGTCGGTGGTCAGGAAGACTGACAGTTGAACAACACCCAGTTGAGGAAGCCTGCTTTGGACAGTTCAAGAAACCTACATAAAATAATTTGCTGATTAGAATGTTGTCCCCTCAAAATGTGTAGTAAGCTGCAGAAAATAGTATTCCACTTTAGAGAACTGAGGTATTTAAAGTAGATTGAACAGGGAATAGATAAAGTAGTTATCTTCTGTTATATAGAAATGTGGAATCGGAGATTATCAACTACTTTCCAATGAAAGGTAGTCATCAGTAGAGTTGGTTATATTCCCAACTGTGAAACAGGGGTTAAGTCTAATTATCAAGTCTGATTTCGTTGGAGGTGGGTAGTAATTTGAATTTATTGTGCTGTGCTGATTTAATATGGGGCAGATTTTGCAAGGAACTATTCTAAGCAGCAGAAGTGTGCCTTTGCAACTGGTTGGTTTATTATGATATGTTCTCTCTTTCATAGGTAATGGTTAGTTTTGTCATTGTACTGTTAAGATTTTACAGCAGTACCACAGTGAATCATAATATTGACCATTATTTATCTGTTGATAACTGCTCATGCAAAAAAAGCTCATCCCCATAAACCTTGTTATAATTTCTCAGTACTTGAACCAGTATGTCACTTATCTTTAACTTTTAACTGTAACAGCTAGAGAAGTAAAAATGGACATATATTTGGAAATCTGGATTCAGACAGGATTCAAACTGTTGCTGCATACTAGGTTCATTGATCGCATATAGGAAAGACTCAGTTTTCCAAGCTGGAAAGTTTTCTGTTGATGTTGGCATGCAAACTGTGTAGCAACTGTGTTATTCCCCAAACTGATGGCAGAAGCACAAATAACCTAGTAACATCAACACTGAATTTGCCATTCTAGCACTGCCCCTTGTGCTGCTTGAAACCGTTTTCACTCAGGTTCTTTCTGCATTTACTTTGTGGATTCTCCTAAGGATGCCATCTGGAAATTCTCCTCGTTTTATTCTCTATATACTGCATACTGCATAATAATAATTTTGCATAGTAGAGGAAGATACATCAAGGCAAACTACAGCACCAGGGACTTTGTAATCCTTGAATACTGAGCATATTAAATGGCTGCAGCAGATTCAGATTTGTACATATTTGAATCACATAACGTTAAAAGGAAGTCCTGCTGTATTTCATGCAACTGTCCAAAGCACCAAAAAACTGCTGCAGTTGAAATTCCTAGTAGCCTTTGTATAGCCTTTTTGAAGTATTTGTTTTGTATTTTGCAGGGCGTTATGCACTTGTTGTTGCTGGAGACATTGCTGTGTATGCCACTGGAAATGCCAGGCCAACTGGAGGAGCTGGTGCTGTTGCTATGCTTGTGGGTCCAAATGCACCTCTTATTTTTGAGAGAGGTTAGTGTTCTAGCTCCATTGACTGAAGAAAAATTAACACGTCATATTGCTGGGTCTTCCACCATTTCAGTCATCTCACTTCTTTGAGTAACCATACAAGTATTCTATGCTGCAAGATTCCACAAGAGTAAAGTAGTGCTAGAATGCTTTTACCCCATGTGTTAAAGAAAAGTATTCACAAAATGAAAACTTAGATCTTCCACACATGTTTACTATTCCTTATATACGTGGAGTGCTTATGTGGGCAGCAGTTTGTTCCGGGTAGCTGGCTGGAACATCGCTAGAGCAAATGTAGACTGTTGGCTGTCCAGTTTTCTATCTTTCTTTTCTTGGCCCCATTTAAAAAAAAAATGAAGCACTCTCCTGTTGCTCACTGTTTCCCAGAACCCAGCATTCACCTCAGGTTCTGCAGAGTGCATCTTGAGATAAGAAATGTAACTTATTAATGGACATCAGTACTGTGTCTCCTTCAAATCCATGTTCTTTTATGTAGGGTTGCGTGGGACCCACATGCAGCATGCCTATGACTTCTATAAGCCTGATATGGTATCTGAGTATCCTGTGGTTGATGGGAAACTGTCCATACAATGCTACCTCAGTGCATTAGATCGCTGCTACTCTGTCTTTCGCAAGAAGATCCGTGCTCAGTGGCAGAAAGGTGTGTCTTGATAGAAAATATTGTTGCAGTACCAAGGTCTATCTTGTATGTTGTTTTAGACTCTGTTCTTTTCTACAGTGTATGGGAAACAGTTACTCGCCCTAAAATATTTGCAAGTCCTTCTGCCAAGATTATATAGCATTCTTTTTAATTTAGGAGAACAGAGTATCTTGCATATGAAAGTTCACCACAAGCATCCTATAGTACATTATTCATCGTTCAAATATATTATACTGAACCAGTTCACTGGTGATAGGCTTGTTACTTTAAAGGAGGGTGAATTTTAAAATCATTAATGAGTAGTGAGAATGGAGTAGTCCTTAATTGTGGAGCAGTAGTGAAGATTTCAGAAAGGGTGTTTTTCAAATAGTAATAGGTTTGAGAGGGTGTATTCTAATGCTTTATTCACCCTCTGTGTTTTTGAAATAAACTGAGGAAAGAATGGTTGAGGAGAGGAAGCAATATGTCAGAAGAGTAGCCAGAGCACAGGAGCAAAATGTTAATTGCTAAGCAAATAGTTGATGCCAATTAAAAAGCTGCAATTCTTTTAAGAACCAACCTCTGAGAGATATAATATAAAATGAATCTCATGTTGCAGAAGTAAAAGTACACAGAAATATTAGAACTTTTCTGAATTTCGGAATCGTCCAACCTTAATCAGTACAGCAGCAGGAGTATCCATGATGTTTTTGATAGTGTGGTATGTAAATGGTATACATCTCTAGGTATGAAAAATGGTCTTCAGTTTTCACAGGTCATGAATTAGAAGGTCTAGCTTTTCTAAATCATCAGTTTTATAATGATTTTGTAGCAGTTGGTTGCCTTTGAAGAAATGGTAAATTTGCAGCCTGATTGTATCTTTTTAATATGCAGTTTTAGGCAGGATATGATAAATGTCTTTTCCTTTTCTTTCCTAGAGGGAATTGACAAAAACTTCACTCTGAATGACTTTGGCTTTATGATCTTTCACTCTCCATACTGCAAACTTGTACAGAAATCTGTAGCTCGTCTGTTGCTGAATGACTTTCTTAATGACCAGACACCCATAAATGAAAATGGTATCTACAGTGGACTTGAAGCTTTTAGGTAAAGTTAATAAATAGCCAATATAAATTAAAGAGACACTATAAAAATAAGAAATAGGAAGTGCTGCTACATTTTATTCTTAAAGTCAGCAAGTAGTTGATGTTCTGTTCTATTGACACATGATACAGATTTTTCTGTAGTTTTTCTTTTACACATAAGATAGACCTGGTGACAGATACTTGAGTCACTTTTGAATATTTAGCCTTTGCAAAAAATGTCTTGGGAAAAAAGTAAACAGAGAAAAGATTCCATGGATTTTCTGCAGAACTATTGCTTGTTTGCTTGCCCATGTAAAATGATTACTTACCAATAACAGGCAAGCTGAGAGGAGCTATTATTATCAATATGTAAAACTTGGCTGCAGTCCTGAAAATGACATGCTATTCTGGAGTTTAATTACTGTTACCCACCCTGCTTTCTCCTAGCACTGCTTCCATCTTAATCTTACCAAGAAAAATATATAGAGGAGAAGATAATAGATGCTCACAGATTTCTTATTGGTAGTGCTGGGAGCCTTTCACCTGGTAATTTGGTCTTATAATTGGAGTGATATGGGTCTTCCAGATCTCATGTTTGAAACCAGGCATCAGCTGTACTTCCATCCGACTGACACTGAAGTTTTGATATGTATGCATCCATCAAGCCTTA
This sequence comes from Iguana delicatissima, assembly GCA_948472985.1. Taxonomy (NCBI): domain Eukaryota; kingdom Metazoa; phylum Chordata; class Lepidosauria; order Squamata; family Iguanidae; genus Iguana; species Iguana delicatissima. The sequence continues at coordinate 59,626 of CAOKZL010003698.1, read as the reverse complement.
CAAAATGCCTGGGGTCCATTTGCTGGAATTGCATAGTGCCACTCTTTATATAGACTTGCTTCATTCATCCCACATTGATTTGCAGAAAACCTGGCAACTTTAGTGTCTTGCAGCAAATTAAAAAAAAAATACTGTTGCACTTTGAAAGCCAAGTCATTTATTGGCCTGAGTTGGGTAATCTTATATCTGCATAGTAGGCTGAAATAGGAATGAACATTTGTGCGCTCATGCACTTCTTCCCCATCTTCTTGGTGCTCCTGAATACAGATGCAAGTGCTCAGTTAACTATGGTTTCTTGTTTTGTTTCAACTGGAAGACTATAGTTAACAACTTGAGTACAAAGCAGAGTCTTAAAATGACTTGAGACTGTGGTTATGAAATCTTAGCTTTGCCTGTGATTGGTAACATGTAGCATGAATGTTACAACATATAATTTAAAATGGAATTCATTAGCCATGTCAAACTGAATGGGAATAACTAAAGGAAAGGAAAGATATCTTTTCTTTTGTATCACAATCTAGATACCTTCAAAAGAACTTGGAAAAATGTCAGATATTGCATAGAATAGATGGCAGATGCTTATTGCTCATTATCTACAAGTCTACTGTTGTCTTACTGTAAAGAATTTCTTTTCAATATTTGTCATTTTCAGAGATGTAAAACTGGAAGACACATACTTTGATCGAGATGTGGAGAAAGCTTTTATGAAGGCCAGTGCTGAGCTCTTCAGCCAAAAAACAAAAGCTTCCTTGCTTGTTTCTAATCAGAATGGAAATATGTACACACCTTCGGTCTATGGCTGCCTTGCTTCTCTCCTAGCTCAGTAAGTATGATGATAATAAAGGAAACTAGGTTTAGGTTTTAACAATGATCTGACTCATCTGGGTGCCACATTTTAAAAACAGGTTTAAATTGAGCCACAGTTTAGTGCTGTATCCTCCTTGTGAATTATCAATAAGCAGAGTGCTTTCACTCTCCACTCAGAGGCTAATGCTCATTCTTCTTTGTGGTCTTTGGGACTTACACATGTAGGGTTTGTCTGCACCTGTGCAATCTGCTTCTAGAACTAAGCATCTTGAGGTGGTAGCCCATCTCCTCCAGGTGTGTCTATCCTGTGCACTCAGTATTTTAACGTTTTGCAATTAGCATTGCAAGGAAGATGTACAGAGCCAGAGATTTTGTAGACTTTATGCCATGATTTCTCTCAATGATATACCTGAAGGAGAAAACGCAAAGCACAGAGGGCTGGAGTGCCTTTTGCCATTCCTCCCAGTTGAATTCCATGGCTTTTTTTCTCAGGAAAGCTGTTCTTGAGAGAGGAACTATGGAGTATAGCAGGCTAAGATAATCTAGGCCTCCATACTCTGGTTGTGCTCTTAAAGATACATTTGTGAAAGAAATCAGCAGACCAGAGGGAAAAAAATGTTTTAGCTCTCAAAGGGGAAAAATTACAGAGTGAGGAGGGCAGGAAGAGGAACTCTGCATAGTGAATAGGTGTTGTATGTAGGCTGCAAGGCCAGCTGGCCTGTTAGCTGGAGAAGAGACCCTCTCATGGATCTGTGTGTGGGCTGCAGAAGAGAGCCCATAAATACTTGCACATGGGCCATCTTCATGCTCCCCCAGCACTTGTACATGGGCTGTGAGGGAAGTGCCTCAAAGGATTAGTGAGCAGACCATGGGGCGGAGTCCCTCCAGGAACTTCATCAAGGAAAGCCCCCTGACCACTTTTGTGTGGCCACTTCCTAAGTACTTACATATGGTTTCTACTGCGAAATGTCTCTATATAATTCACCTGTGCACATTTAGGCTTTGTAGCTGAAGACGGGGTTGGGATGCTAATCATTTCAACCTGAGAAAGAATAACTTCTAAAATCTTGTTTCATTGGAGATAAGGACACTACCCTTGCTAGGTCTGTACTGTGGAATAATAAGAGGGGCAAGGGCCTTCTGGCAGCACAGGCTAACATCAGCTCGTTACTTAGAGCAGCTGGCATTAATGATAGAAAAACAAGTACAAAGAGAACATTCTATGTGCCTCAAATTAATTCATCTAATAGGAACTCTTGCCTTGGAGCTAGCTTAATAACTATATGGAGAAATACCTAAGATAAATTATGTTCAGTCTGTCTTAATGTACTTTTACTCATGTCCTGTTTTCTGACATTCAGATACTCTCCTCAGCAGTTGGCAGGACAGAGGATTGGAGTTTTCTCTTATGGCTCGGGATTCGCTGCTACTCTCTACTCAATCAAGGTTAGCCAAGATGCAACTCCTGGTGAGTAAACAGCTTGACACTGTAAACATACAACCATTTCTGGCAGTTATAGAAGCACAGGTTTGATGCATAATTCCTGTTGGGCATCCATGCAGGTCAAAATACCAAAGAGTCTTGATGGAAATCATTCATGACCTTTTGCTTTCACTGATTCTGTGCAACCACAGTAATTCAGAACGCAGTGTTCAGCATTCTGAGAATCATGGTTTTAATAGAAAATACCTGGATTGTAATCACTACCAAGATAGAGGTATGAATATGCATGACCATCTGCTATATCTTGAACTCTTGGCAGTCACAGAGTGGCTGAGTAAGATTTGCATAGGTCAGGATGTAGGTCCCTCCAGCTCCTTCCTGATTTGCATGATAAGAAGAAAAAAAGTAGACTATTGAAAACTCAAAATATATTCACCTATGAAGGTAATTGTTTCATCTTCCTTCCTTTCACAGCACTGAGCATACATAGCTCTATGAGTACTGTACCACAGTAGAGAACATTACTTTGTTCAAAGGCGATCAGAGAAATATTGATTGAAAGAATTGCTGTTATAAACTTTATTTTTGTATTTCTGGAGTAACTTGTGATTTTAATGTGTGTAGGAAAAAAAGGGTAGCTCAAGATAAAGAAATACCAGTTTTAACAATGTGTAATCCTTAGTTGCATTGTGGATTGAATAGATATCTCAATAGGTCATTCTTTGCCTTTGAATGCAGAACTTAAGTAAAGTTTCCATATGATAATTTGGTAATACTGGGCAAAATATGAGGAACAGAGAGCTTGAATTAAGATTGGGAAACATGTGTCTCTCCATCTCCTACTGTTTCATGTTTCCCAGAATCCCTGGCCATTAGCTAACGGTGATGGGCGTTGGAATGCAACATCTAGAGGAGCACAGATTTCCCACCTAAGTGGCCAGGTTAAGATGGTAACATGCTGTAGGGCAGTGCTATTTAAAGTAGTGGTCTATGGACTAGTACCAGTCTGCAAGCCAAAGGAAGAATCAAATAGCCAATGTGCACAATTATGATTGCCATCCTTGACACGTTGTGGGGGGAAAATAGCCAGTCACCCTTCGTGGTAGATAGCTAGCTGTAGGATAAGCTGTGGTGATTGTCGATACTTGCTTAAGTATTGGTTGTAATGGAAGTGCTTGGTTTTGTTTTGTTTTTTTTCTTTTTTTAATTTTATTTTTATTAAAGTTATAACAAACAATAATTATAAATAATCATTCTTTCTTTTTATAAATATATAAGAATCAGAAAACAAAGAAATATATACAATCAAATTTATATACCTATATACTTATAAATTTATATACCCATCCAACATCTAATTCTATTTCTATTTCTTGTTCTTCTATTGATCTTCTATCTTAATCTACATAAATAGATAGATAAATAGATGATTTCCCTTTTTATATGACTTGCCATATCTTTGCTTGTTTTCATTCTTTTCATGTTTCTTTCTGAATTGCCCATTTTCTTTGTATGTATTCTTTAATTGGTTTCAATTCTTCCCTATTTTTCTCTCTTGTTCCACCCTTAAGTGCCATTGTCAAATCATCCATCATTATCATTTCTGATATTTTAACATCCCATTCCTCGATATCAGGTATATGTTCACACTTCCAGTACTTTGCATAAGTAATCCTTGCATTTGATACCATATATAGTATTATTCTCCAATATCTAATATGCTCTTTTTCTATTTGATGTAACATATTTAAAAGAAATATTTCAGGGTGCAAAGGAATATTAATTTGTAATATTTCCAAAATTTTCTTTTAAATGCTTTTCCAATATCTTTTAGCTACAGGGCATGACCACCACATATGAAAAAACGTTCCTTCTTCTGTCTTACATTTCCAACATTTATTGGAAATCTTGTACATTTTTCTTAATTTTACTGGGTCTAAGTATCATCTATAGAGCATCTTAAAGTAATTTTCTTTCAGCTTTTGGGCTAATGTAAATTTTTGTGTGTTCTTCCAGCTTTTCTCCCAATGTTCCAAGCTAATTTCATGTCCTATATTTCTTGCCCATTGTATCATTGAATCTTTAATTATTTCTGTCTCTAATTCTCTGATTAATAATATTTTGTATAATTGAGCCTCCATATGGTCTTTTTTTGTTATAATGTTAAATGTAATATTATACAATGTTTTTTGATGGCATAGTTCTTTAGTCGCATGATAGGTCAAAGAAGTCAAGATGTTGGGCTTCCTGACTCTGCTTTTAATTTCCAGTTGTCTAATTATTGTTTCAGCAGAATATGAAGCTTGGTTTCTAGAAAACACAAATTACTGTTTTGTACTGCAGGTTCATCCCTGGATAAAATAACAGCAAGTATGTCTGATTTGAAAGCAAGGCTTGATTCAAGAAAATGTATCTCGCCAGAAGTGTTTGCAGAAAACATGATGCTTAGACAAGAGACTCATCATTTAGGTGAGTGATGGTGCCAAGGAATCTATGTCTTAGTTATTCTTAGAGTGCATGTATATATATGCCTCCAAGTTGCCTGTCGACTTACAGTGACCCTATAAATGTCATAGGGTTTTCCTAGGCAAGGACTGCTGAAAGGTGATTTTGCCAGTTCCTTCCTCTGAAATCTCCTCTACAGCAACTGATATTCATTGCTATTCTCTCATCCAAGTACTAACCATTACTATTCTCTCATCCAAGTACTAACCAGGGTTGACCTTGCTTAGCTTCCAGGATCAGACAGGATCTTGGTCCTTTATGGTAGTTTGGTATACCTACTGAAATCAATGGAGTTTGACCTTTATTGGATTAAGCCACTGTCTCTCTCGTAATGGAGTTAAGATTTTTATAACAAATTCAGAAATTATATACAGTAGAGTCCCGGTTATCCGACGTGCAGTTATCCGACCTTCCGGATTGACCGACGCCGCGGCAGCCTGGGGTTGTGGCCTAGGCATTTCCGCGGCCCCAGGCACGCCTCCAGGCACGCCTCCAAAATGGCGGCCGCCACGGGCCTCCGTGACATCCAACATTTCGGTTATCCGACCCTGCGGCCGCCCGTTTAGGTCGGATAACTGGGACTCTACTGTATATTAAACAACAAAGCAGGATTTGTCCATAGAAGGTTTGCCTTCGTCTTGGGCTGAAAGAATGTGACTTGTCCAAGGTTACTCAGTGGGTCCTCATGGCTGAATGTCTTAGCTTGTTCTATAAGCACAGAGATAGGAAGCCTGAGTATATTATGCTTCCAGTTGTTGCTCTTCCATAATTATTTGATGAGAGGTATGTCACTACTATTAGGAGGGTAGCTCACCAAGGAATAATGAGACTTCATATTATCCTAAAAGCATGACATTCTTCCCTTTTCTCTGCTTCCGTGTGACACTGGTCATTTTGGACTGTACTAACATTCTGAAAATAAAAAGAGCGAGAATCTTAAAAATGATTCTATATGTAGGGATATATTCAGGAAGTTGTACTAATACTAGGAATCAACTCTTTCTTTAGAGAATCTGGGTTTTCTCTTTCTTATAGCTAATTATATCCCAAAATGTTCTGTGGATGATGTCTATGAGGGAACTTGGTATTTGGTGCGAGTGGATGAGAAACACAGAAGAACATATGCCCGTCGCCCTGTGCTGGGTGATGGTCCATTGGAAGCAGGAGTAGAAGTTGTTCACATGGGTCCTGCTCATGAGGTAAGTGTAATGTCTATTTATTCTCCTTCATAAAATCTAAGGGCAGGTGCACACATAACAGGATTTTTCTTAATTTTGTTATAAGACACTGAGAACAGGCTGCCAAATTACACACACTGTTTTCAGTTGATGCAGAGAAACGTGTGAGCCTCACACTTGGAAAATATCAGTACCCATGTAGTTAGCTGAAATTTAGGGTAGAGCGTGGGGGAGAGGGTGGAACATTATCTGGAAGAGAATGGACAAAGCTTTGATGTGTCCCCAGTTCCTTAACCACAGTTTCCTGTTCTCTTTATGTGTCCACCAGCCCAACAAAAGTGTTGAACCTTAGCTAACTTCTCATTTTTTTTTTATTTTTCTTTGTTGTGAAAATAAATTGCAGAATATTAAGCGCATGTAGTGGAGTATGTCTGTATTTACTATTCCAGTAAGTTACTTTTCAGCAATGCATAAATCTTGCCAAATCATACAAATCCATGTTTTCCTGAGCTTATGTAATATGGGCCCTGCTTCATTACTGTCTCACATACACAGTTACTTCTAAAATTGATTAACAAAAAATCTTTCTTTTACATTAACCTCTTATATCAGTCCTGTATCTGAAATTGCATAAGTAATATCAGCAATCTTGTTCTAAACTCTGGAATCACTAGGAGAATACATGCATTAAGCAAAGCACACTTTCTCTAGTAAAAATATTTATATATCCAATTTAGTTTTGTGGCATCACATACTATCTATAATCCTAGTAGATTGGCCTCCATTCCATTTGGAATACATTGTGGTATAGCTTTATTTCTATGCTCCCAAATTGAAAGCATGCCCAGTTGCTTTTTGCTTACTGCTGTTAAAAGATACCTAAATCATTATTGTTTACTGTCATTAACATACTGTTAATCTGGGACATTATCATTTTTTGGATTTTCTTTGTTTGTCGATTTCTCCATTTCAGATAATTATCCATTCTGTTTTTGTAACCTTGCCAATGAGAAAAGACATCAAATCTGAAATTTTGAAAAAGTTTGTAACCTGAAAAGCTTAGAAAAATTTTTCAGATGAGAAGTCTGCATGCTTTATTCAATTCTGAATGCTTCCTGAAGTCTGATCAGTTTAAATCCTTTGCTAAACACTTTAGATTTTAATGGAGAATTGTCTGGGCTGAGAAATGAATTTTCAGTTACTGTTCCCTCATGCCTAACTTTTAAGAGCAATTGGGAACACTTAAAATTTAACTTAATTGACATGTGTGTGCTTATTAATATGTTCTGACCTGTGGCTTTTCTTTTCTTCCCACAGCACATCCCCAGCCCTGCTAAGAAAGTACCAAGAATTCCTGGAAAAGCAGACTCTGAAGCAGTTGCCGTTTCCCTTTCCAATGGAGAGCATTAAGACACCTCTGTGAGGTGGAAATTGAAAAGATTAGGGAAGAGGTGGGGTTGTACACAGGATTAAATGTTATTACTCACATTCTGCTGTACAGTACTGCTTAATTAGAGCATAAAAAACTTACTCTTGAGGCTCTGTCTTTTGATGCGGTTTGTTGACATGTAGTTTCATAACACTAAAAGTTCTTGTGCTTCTTGGAACAGAAATTACAAGAGCAGTGTCTGAGAAACATAGTTTGTTTTTAAACAGTCATGGTTCAGAACTAAGTACTTTAATTTAGGCTCAGGAAAACCCCAGTTGTTTTCCTCCTTGCCCCAAACCCTATTTTAACAAAGATCTCTCCAAATTTTGTGAAATTATTCAGCAAAGAAAAAAGACCTCTTTTTAAAGGCATTATTAAAAAAAATTAATATGATCTAAAGCCATTAGTGTGTGTCATCTTAGTCTTTAAAGTTAGGGTTCTGTGTGCCTTAACAATCCAAGCACTCTGTCTCTTAAATATAAACTTCTTTCTGCCCTCAAAACCCCCATGCATTTGGGGAAGGTGCAGTTGATTTATTTTTCAAGGTGCTATTAACTGGAGAATTTTTTTCCGATTGTTATTACTAGTTCAAACCCAGCTGGAAAAGTGGATGTCTGTAACTATTGATAACCAGGATTTCAGTTACATGTCCATACTTTAAAACTATTGTTCCCTCCATGCCCAAAATACCATAGACACCATTTTGCTACAGTAGCAAGGCTAAAGGATTCTTTCCCCAGCCCCTTGAAGTGCAAGGTTTGGTAGGAGCAGGTTTTGCATTTTCAGCTTCCAAACTACTTTTCAAATGTTCAGCTTAAAAATGGATCAATTCTGGAATGTTTTGCTCTCGATGTCTGCTTTTCTGTGTTTATGCAGGGTGGTACTGCAGCAACAGGAGCTGCTCTGAACTGATGTATATGTGGCATTCTGTTTCAAGTTTGTTTGAAATTCCATTTCCAGTTATGTATGAATACTGAAAGACTGCAACCTTCAAACTACTCACTGTAGAAAAGTCATACACAGATTGGGGCTGTGCTGGCTAAACACAGCCTTCTAACTCTGTAGGGGTGCATTTGATAAAACTACCTAGGTTGCCTGCTTTCCTGCCTGCCTAAGGCAACAAAAACTGAAGGGGAGAGGGTGTAAATTGAACACCCAACTGGACATGAGATATGGCTTGCGTGCTTCATTTTTTTGCAAGTTGTTCTCCTCTGTAATGGTCCATTGACTTCCACAGGCCTGCTTCAGAGTAATGGTTTTTTGGCTATCACATCTATGCTTTGGTCATTGTATAGGCTGTCATGAGGGGAATCCGCTGATTGTGTTGGATGGTCCTAGATAAACTGGAACTAAAGGCAAAGAATGCTCTTGGCTTGTAAAATACAGTGCATTTACACCAAACTCACATTGTGCCCTACTTTTATTTTGCTTTAAAAGACTTACAAAAGGTTTGTCTGAAAAAATATTCCAAGAATTTGTACCCCTCATGCTAGGTTACAAAATGGAGGTTTTGATATTCTGTTGTTTGTTTTCTAAAAAGTAAGTGACTAAAATTTGACAGTTTCTGCATCAGTTCATGTTGGACATACTTTAACTTTAATGGATAAACAAAAGGTCTAAGTGCTATGGCTGTGTGTGACAAGAGGAACAGAGGACAAGCCTGATGTCTGTCCACGTGTCAGAAGCATATCAAGTCCATTGCAGGCAATGGACAGAGTAAGAACCATTGCACAAAATGTAACCTTTATAAACCTCGTAAGTGATGAGGCGGATGCCTTGTAAAATAAATGTTGAGCTGTTTGAACTACCAGTGTTAGTGTTGTCTTGCTTTGCATCATCACCAGCCTGACCATGAGGAATTTGCTGCAGGCGCTTCAGATGGCAGATCAAATGAAGCAGATGAGCCATAATTATCTCTTTGTGCATTCAAGTCTGCAAGACCTGGAATTGAGAGCAGGGTAATCAGTTGGTCTTATGATTTCTCAGTGAGAAGATGCACCGGCATGTAAGATACACCCTACTTTTTAAGTATTTTTCAGGAAAAAATTTTTTTTAGTTCTTTGCTGAGCAAAATGCACAGGAAAGGAAGGGAAGGAAAGGAGTGTTGTACCAGGAGAGGGGGAATGACAAAAGTGCTGCACCACTACCCCTCTCTTCGTGTTTGCATTGGCAGAAACTCCCACCACAGTCAAAATACACAGGAGAGGCGGGGAAGGTAAGGAGAAACTACATCTGTCTATGTTCCTATAGATCAAAACTTCCACCACCTCCTCCCTTCCTATTTTGCCTAGGCAGGGAGAACTTTTCACTCCCCCTCCCTTCCCAATGTTTTTAGTGTTACCCATATATGTTGATGTATAGACGCACCCCATTTTCAGACTTTTTTTTATGAAAAAATGTGGCTTGTATGCCAGCAAATACAATGTGTTCTTTTTCCTTTCCTGCTAAGTGATGCAGCTGTATCTTTATGGAAGGAAGCTACTTAATATATGGACATACTAAGATATTACAGAACTCATTTGCAAGCATATAAAACATACCCACTCTGTGCCAAGCCTGACTAATGAACCCTCATCTAGTACTATAGATGGAAAAATAATTTTTAGAGTAATAGTGAAAGTAGCTTTTCCATGCTTGTGTAATATACTATAGGCTGCTCTTGGAACCTTTTTATTTACCTTAAATGTATCCAATGAACTTTAAACTAGAAACCCGCACTGTATCAATTCCACCTTTGCACTGCTTTCAGAATGTGCATTGCTAGCAGATGACAAGCAGTGGCCTAAAAAAACCCAGTGAAGTGCTATCATTTAAGAATTCATGGTCCCTACATGCTTAAATAATTCTCTGTGCAGTTCAGCATCTCTAAAGCAGAAGATTAAATGTGATGGGTGATACCTAACTGCTCTATTGAATCTGAGGCGAAAGAAAAGAATTTAAACATGGAATGTAAGTCATGTGTTTTACCTTCTGTTCTCAGCAGGTGATCCCTGTGGGAATACAGGTATGTGAAATCCTTTCAAGGGCCAACCTCTGCATATGTTCATCCTGCAATCCAGGCTGCAGGTTTTTAAAAAATACAATTGGTCAATGCAGAACTCCAATTTAAGTGGAACATTGGGGATGGGGAGATTCCCTGCTCACTGCAAATACCAGACAAAAGGAACGGCATCACAAGAGTCAACAGTGGCCTAAAGCAGTGGGCTAAAAAAACCTATCCACGTGTCAGGGTCTTGATCCAATGTGCATGTCTGGCAGTAGCTGCCTGTTTTAATTGAATGAGAGTCATATAGCCCTTCAGCTGTTGTTGCAGTTCCTAATTTTCAGTGCTGTCTTTGCTTTATTGGCTGATAAGATTGGCAGCCCAATAACATCTGGAAGTCTGCAAGATTTCCATCCTGGTTTAGGCCTGCTTGCTATGGCTAACTATCTGAAAAATATGGTATATAGTTTGGCACTCATTACAAGGAAATTAGGCACTTACAGCTAATGTTTTGGTATTTAATTCTACCATACACCAGTATGAATAACCACTGGAATCCTGTTAAGGCCTTATGGCTGCAGAACTTAGAACTGCAGAGTTGCATAACATCTGTATCCAGTAGGGGACTGCTGTTCTATAGCTATTTATCTGATGCATCTCAGTGTGGAAAGTGCACCCTGCCAAGATGGATACTGTGCACCAACATGCATTGTGTGCTCTTGCTGGAATAATGTTACACACTGTTGCATCTCTGCTGTGTAGCTAGGTACACTCTTCCCTCCACATTCAGGGGTTTGACCTTCACAAACATGATTATTCCCAGGATGTCTGCTTCCCTCCCCTCCCATTCCCCTGCCTTTTTCCCAGATGCATGTGTCTTCCCTCCATGGCCCTGGCCAAAAGGCAAGTGAATGGGGAGGAAGGTGCATGAGCACACTTTCTCTGGGTGCACAGCTGCCCCTCCTATTCACTTGCCTATTGCCTGAGCACCTGGAAAGCAGTGTGCCTGGGTGAAACACCAGTGAACGACAGAGGGGAGGTATGCACACATACCTTCTCTGGGTGCACAGTTGCCTCTCCTGTTTGCTTCTCTATTGACTGGGCACCTGAAGGAAGGCAGCACTCTTGGGCAAACTGCAAGTGAATGAAGGGGGCACACAGGAAGAGAAGTGGAGGGGGAGTGCTCACTTGGGCAGGTGGGGATTATTTGCATTTTTTTCTTTTGCGAGGGTTCTGCACTCTGAACCACTGCAAAAGTTGAGGGGGCTACTGTGTACATGAAGTTACATAAAAGGTCATGTACAATCCCGGCAAACATTGTTAGTCCTAACTAGACTAGACTGACTGAATGGTGACTTGACATGCATTTGATCCCATTGATTCTAGTGGGCATTACCAACAAGATTGAGGCCACTGTCTTCCCCATGCCTCCTAGTGACTAGAAGAGAATTTCAGTATCACCACATGAGGCTGCGAAGTCTCATCCACCTCTGCTTTCAGACTTGCCCATCTGCTCTTTTGAGTATATTCACAGCATGTATCTATCCCATGGGCTAAGTCTTCCATTGCTGTGTGTTGCAAAGGGGCAGTATATGACATCAGTTAAAGAGTTTGGCCAGGCAGGGTTGACGTGGAAAGCTGCGTATCTAAGCTTGTTCTCTGGGACTTTCTAATGCTGGATGAGCAATCTTAGGTTCTGTGTCCAAATCAATTGCTGGTTATAATTTGTAATGCTGTACGTGCCACTGGCTACCACTGAATCTGAGGAGTTTCACTAAGGCTTGTTGCTCAGAACTGCACCTTCCACTCACTCCCAAAGAGGTAACCATATAGTTCTTCTTCGTGGTCTCTGTGCCTCATACATTAGGAGCTTTCGTGCCTGCGCGGTAGCGTTCGGAAGATTCTAGAGCTCGTTAGCTTTGGCGGGAACTCCTCCCCCACGCCGGTGCTGTGCATACTCCTCCCGCCAACTAACGGTCTTTCCTCAGTTCTTTCTTGTCCGCCTCAGCGTACAGAAGGTTCTGCTTGTTGGCTTGCTTTTCGATTCTGCTTTTGGAGTTTTTCGACTTCGGATTTGGCTTTTGACTACCCCTCTCGGATTTCGGACTTGGCTTTGTACTTTCTCAATCGGTTTTGACCTTTTTCTGGCTTTTGACAATGATTTCGGATCTCGGACTGTTTGGCGTTCTTGGACTCTTGCTTTCTTGCCTTGCCTCCGGCTTATGTCGGCTCTCTTCAAACGCTGCGCCTCCTGTGGAAGGAAGGTCGCTCTCTCTGACCGACACTCTAAGTGCCTGATTTGTTTGGGTGAGGGGCACAAAGTTCAGGCCTGCCCTATTTGTAGAGAGTTTACACACCAGACTCTCCGTAACAGGGCGGCAAGGCTTAAATCCCACTGTTGGGAGGAATCTCTTCGCGTCCAGAGACCCGAGACGATGGCCGAGAAACGCCCGCCCTCTTCTTCTTCTTCAGCAGCAGCGGCGGCTGCCGTGCCCTCGACCTCATCGGTATTGGTACCGGGCTCGGTACCGATAATGAAGTTGCCGAGGATACCGAAGATCTCGGCAACTCGGGCACGTGAGGACCCTGCGGGCTCGCAGGCCTCAACCTCCTCCTCCAGGCCACTTACCGCAGCCCAGAAGAAGCGCCCCGCCACCGAGGGCGTGGGGGAGAAGAAGAAGAAGAAGAGAAAGGAGAAGCGGCGCTCTTCACCGATGGTGGTGCGACCCCCGACTCCACCACCCACCCAGCCCGCTGAGGAACCTCAACCGGTGGAGCTCCCTGAGGAAGAGGAGCCTCCGGAGGAAGAGGAAATCCTCGAGGTGTCGGACGAGGAGCAGGTCGTGCAGGCCTCGCCCCCTCAACCGCCCGAGCTATATCACGGAGATCACTCCGCCAAGTCGCCGTCCACCCTCGGCAGAACGCTGAGAGGAGGCTGTGGTCAGGCAACGCCCAGCCTCTCGATGCGACGAGTCCCGCTCGCCGGAGCAGCGGGCCAGGCCTCCATCCCCGCGATATCGGGAGATGCGCCTGGAGAGGCATCGCTCGGGCGAGAGCGCCTACTCTCCTGCTTACCTAGGAAGGTACGCCCAGGAGCAGGTGTGGCACAAGCCGGCCGGCTCATACTATTCTTATTCGCCATCATACAGGGACCGGTACCATCCAGATCCAAGGTACTGGCCACCTCGTCGCTGGTCTCGCTCGCCACCACGGGAGGCTCACTACCCCCGCTATGAGAGGTCACCGCTGTGTCGTTCACCGAGTCACCGTCGGTCCCGGGAGCCCTCACCCCGCTACAGGGCTGTTTCTCCACCTCCGCGGACGACGGCCACAGCTACCCGCCCGACGCCACAGCCCACCGTGGCCCAGTCGGCGGTAGCTGCGACTTCTACCACGCAGGCGGCACACCGCCCTAGGCCTGCGGTCGTGCCCCTGCAGGTGACTCCGATACCGGCCATGACATCGGCCGCAGCGGTACCGACGCAGCCTGCAGCTCCAGCTGTCACCCTGGCACCTCCGGCCCGTAGGCCAGCCAAGGAGAAGGAGGCGGAGAGGTCGCCATCACCATCCGGCAACTCTTACGATTCGGACTCTGACTCTGCTGAGTCCACCCCTTCTTCTCACGAATCCCCACCGCTGGGGTTTGGGGAGCCAGGCCCGGAGTCTGCATCAGAGGACGTACGCCAGTTTTCTGCAATCCTCCTCCGGATGGCCACAGCCCTTGGCCTAAAGGTGACCGAAACTGCTCCACGAGCCCAGGACCCGGTCTTCCAGTACTTGGAAGCCTGCCCACCATCGACCGCACCGCTGCCGTTCCTACCAACCCTGGTGGAAGCGAAGAAGCAGCCGTGAGCGAAGCCGGCGCCAGCACAGCCTATCCCACATAGGCTAGAGCATCTCTACAGGACCCAGAAGGAGAACGCAGAGTTCCTCTTCAATCATCCTGTACCGAACTCTATCGTGGTCGAGTCGGCTCAAACGAAAGGAGGCAACCGAGCGCATACCACCCCTCCGGACCGTGAAGGACGGAAGCTCGATGCCTTTGACCGAAGGTTCTATTCGGCATCGTCCCTGGTGGCCAGGACGGTGAACACGATGGCATGCCTCGCGGCCTACCATTGGAACCTCTTTGACTGACTTGCTCTACTCCTTGCTGACCTGCCGGAGGAGTCACGCGCCTCAGCCACACAGATCTTTGGTGAAGCCGTTGCAGTGGCTACACAGCAAATCGCCACCTCGAGGCACACCGTGGAGGCTACCTCGAGGGTGATGGTCGGTGCCGTAGCCCTCCGACGCCACTTGTGGCTCCGGTCCTCTGGGCTTCAGGAGGACAGCCATCGACGGATTGAAGATCTTCCGTTCGATGGCGAAGGGCTCTTCCACACCTCCACCGACGAGGCCATGGATCACCTCGTCAAGGCCCGGCTGACAGCGAAGAAGATGGATATTAACCAGCCTGCCCAGTCTCGCCGCTCTTTCCAGCCGAGGCCTACGTGGAGAAGGTCCTCCTCATCATCGGTGTACCAGCCGCGGTCCCTGCGGTCGACCGCATTGAGGCTGTCGACGTCTTTGGCTTCGAGGAGGCTTTCCAGATGACGCCCACCACAGCGGACGCGCTCAGCAGGGACACCACTTCCCACCACGAGTGGTCCCTGTCCGGCGAGGCCTTCCGGATGCTTCGGGACCGATGGGGCGAGCCGACCATCAACCTCTTTGCGACCAGCCAGAACGCGAAGTGCCGCCTGTTCTGCTCGAGGGTCGGCCACGATCGCCGCTCCATCGGCGACGCGTTCCAGTTTCCATGGGACGAAGGGCTGATCTATGCCTTCCCTCTGTTCCCGCTCCTGGGCCACGTGATCGCAAAGATCATCGCGGACCGGGTGGACACGATCCTCGTGGCACCGTACTGGCCGAGGCAGCACTGGTTCGGACTCCTGATCAAGGCCGCCCAGGGCAGGACTCTCAGGTTTCCCATGGTACCGGACCTGCTATCCCACTCCAACGGACTGGTGTTGCACCCGGACCTGGCAGTGTTGGCCCTCCGTGCCTGGAGGATATCGCCCTAGACGACCCGGCCATCGGGAACGTCTTGACCGCGGCCAGGAAGGAGTCAACGTGAAGGAACTACCACTACAAGTGGCAGCGCTTCGTGGCCTTCACCGAGGAACGTCAAGAGCCGGTATCGCCTGTCACCCTGCGTACCGTGCTCCACTTCCTCCTCCATCTCCGGCAACAGGGCTTGACCTTCCCGTCGCTCAAGGTCTACCTCGCCGCAATCGTGGTATACCAGCCGCCACGATCCCCATCGGCCGCGCTCTTCAGGGATGGTACTGTCAAGCAGTTCCTGAAGGGCCTGCAGCATCTCTACCCGCCGGTATCGCCGCAGCTACCGCCGTGGTCGCTGTCATTGGTGCTGTCCCAGCTGACGAGGCCGCCCTTCGAGCCCATGGCCACGACGGACGACAGGCTGCTCGTGATGAAGACCGCATTCCTAGTGGCCGTCACCTCTGCCAGGCGGGCGGGAGAGTTGACGGCGCTACAGTGCGATGAACCATACTTGGTCTTTCATCGGGACAAGGTGGTCCTTCGGCCTGACACCTCCTTCCTGCCGAAGGTGGTGTCCAGCTTCCATCCGAGCCAGGACATCATCCTGCCAGCCTTCTACCCGGACCTGACGACACCTCTGGAGCGGTCCCTCCACTCCCTGGACGTGCGTCGGGCGCTGGCCTTTTACAAAGACAAGACTGCAGCCTACAGACAGACACCCCACCTGTTTGTACTAATTTCATTTCCTTGATCAATAGTCATCAGCTAGGGCAAATCAGAATAGAACAAAAGAGTTTTTTCTTGCCTCTGAGGGCAGATTCTGGTTAAATGTTAGGGGAATCTTCTTGATGGCAAGAGTCATTTGACAGTAGAACCAGTTATGGAGGAAGGGGTGTCTCCCTTCCTACAGGTCTTACAGAGGCTAAACAGCCTCCTGACCGGATGATGTTCTAGCACAGAATTTACTGCAGGGGACTCGACTTAGAGACCTATAATCAGCCCTTGAGTTGGTTTCAGAATCATAGAATCATAGAGTTGGAAGAGACTCCAGGGGCCGTCAAGTCCAACCCCCTGCTATGCAGGAACACCCATCAAAGTATTCCGAACAGATGGCCATCCAGCCTCTGCTTAAAAACCTCCAAAGAAGGAGACTCAGCCACACTCCGGGGCAGCATATTCCACTGCTGGACAGCTCTGACCATCAGGAAGTTCTTCCTGAGGTTCAAATGGAATCTCCTTTCCTGCAGCTTGAATCCATTACTCCTTGTCCTAGACTCTGGAGCGGTAGAGAACAAGCCTGCTCCCTCCTCAACATGACATCCCTTCAAATATCTAAACATGGCTATCATGTCCCCTCTCAACCTCCTCTTCTGCAGACTAAACATACCCAGCTCCCAAAGGCGTTCTTCATAGGGCATGGCTTCCAGACCCTTCACCATTTTGGTTGCCCTCCTCTGGACACGTTCGAGCTTGTTGACATCCTTCTTGAATTGAGGTGCCCAGAACTGGACACAGTATTCCAAATGAGGCCTAACCAATGCAGAATAGAGTGGTACCATTACCTCCCTCGATCTAGACACCATACTCCTATTGATGCAACC
The DNA here is from genome assembly GCA_948472985.1 of Iguana delicatissima. Lineage (NCBI taxonomy): Eukaryota > Metazoa > Chordata > Lepidosauria > Squamata > Iguanidae > Iguana > Iguana delicatissima. Next base: position 42,633 of record CAOKZL010003698.1, on the reverse strand, counting down.
AAGAATCGTGTTGGCTTTCTTGGCTGCCACGTCACACTGCTGACTCATGTTCAGCTTGTGATCTACCAAGACTCCTAGATCCTTTTCACACATACTGCTATCCAGCCACACATCCGCCATCCTATACTTGTGACTTTCATTTTTTCTGCCCAAGTGCAGGACCCTACATTTCTCGGTTGAAATTCATTTTGTTAGCTTTGGCCCAGCTCTCCAATCTGCCAAGAATTGTACAAGCTTAATAGTAGAAGGTGAGTTGAGTACTTTTCAGCCATCTCAAAACATTATGAGAAGCCAGTGTGATGTAGTGGTTTGAGCACTGGACTATGACTCTAGAGAGCAGGGTTTGAATTCCTGTTCAGCCATCACATCCTCCCGAGTGACCTTGGGCAAGTCATATTCTTTCAGCCTCAGAGGAAGACAAAGGAAAACTCCCTCTGAACAAATCTTGCTAAGAAAACCCCATGATAGGGCAACCCTAAGATAAACAAGGCACACAGTAATGTTTCTTTATATTTCTTAACAAAATTTGCTAAATTTATAATCACAGCTACACCTAGTTTCCTTTAAGTTATACTGGCAAATCAATACAGTGGTGAAATTAAGTAGAGCCACCTGTGTTCCTACTGGGTAGACATTTCTGAGAGCTGCAGTCTCAAAAGTACTTTTTCCAAGCTCTGATATATGATCTATTAGAAAAATCCTTGAAAAATGTACCTGTGTAACACAGAGTTGGTATGAAGGACTGTGATATTTTTATTCCTTAGTGTCTCTTTTGAACATAACAGGTGGGTCAATAGTAATCATTTCATGCAGTTACTAATCCTAAATTTTTGAAAACATTTCCCAGGTGTTTCCCAGGAGAGAGTGGATTTGTTACTGGCTACTGGCACATCTTATAGGTATCTGCAACTGTCAAAGCAACAAACTGTACACATCACTGGCAGTTAATTTAATCTGTCCCCCTATGTATTCTTGGAGTATTTTGTTAAGCCAGAGGAAGTTACCAGAGACCTCCAGTAAGAGTGCCTTGTCTGTCACAGGAAATGACAACTCTACAATAGTATTTCCAACTCCATTAAAGGCTGTGTTGTTTTAAACTTGGAAAACCTATTATGTTTGAACTACAAGTACTAAAATATTTCAGGTAGTATGTCCAGTAGCTGTGCTGTTTGAAAGATATGAGAGTTGCAGCCACCAAAAGTAACTTTTCTCAGGTGATATCTTAAAAGGGTCCCCCACAATCACCAGTTTACTTGGAGTAGGGAATGAAAAGTTCAACAATATTAAGCAAAATTAACTAACATAGCTAGAGATGCATTCTGGAATCACCTCACTGAAATGCAAAAGTGATTACCAGACAGATCACTTGCAAACAACATGATTCTAAAGTTGTTAAAATAGAAGCAACTCCCAATTAGGTCACTTAAATTCCCTAAGTATGCTTTGGACAAAAGCTGTTGTGAGTGAAACTGGCCTACCAGTTCATTAGCCTGGCATTAAGGCAACTTTTCGAATTCTGCATAGCAGTGGCAGGAGAACAGCAGTCATCTCAAGCTGATCACCCTGAACACCCTCCTGACAGTCATACAATAACTTGTCTCAACTTAACCACTTCTTCCATCTCCAACAGTGACACAGTTACACAGGCCAACAGGATCTTGGTCTTAGGGCTGCAACCCTCTGTATACTTACCCTAGGAGGAAGCCCCATAGAATACAAGGGGACTAACATTTGAGAAGATACACATTGGCTTGCACCTCTTTGCAGCAAAGGAAGAAATTATTAAAAATAATTTTGTAAAGAACTTCCTTTGGCCATTGGTGTTTATTTTTATTTTTTTGGATGAGAATTAAACATGAGAAACCTTAAGGTATCTTTTTTTATTTCAAAATTACAAAAAACACTAAGAGCATCTGTCCAAACAAATGGACTTTGCAGAGTATACCAGGCCAGCCACATAGTTTATAAAATCAGACAGAGTTTTGATGCATGCTTGAGGCCCCGATAGGTAGTCTGCTCCTTCTTTGACTCTTCCTCTCTGGGTTCTGGTTGGCTGATTATAGGAACAGCCTCCATGGCCCATTTCTTTTGAACTCTGTGTAAAATAATTCTGTAGATCCCAGTTATTGAGCTGTGAGAATTTCTCCCACGGTTATTCTGAATGTGTTCTTCCGTGATTCCCAAATTGTTCAGGATGTTTTTCACCTCGGCTTCATCCTCCCTTAGTGTTCCGCTCTCGAACAAATATTTTGGGTCCAGTTTAAATGGTTCCAAGGGCTTTGGGTACTGCACTCCTTTCATCCAGTCACTGCTCATGATGTGCTCAATGGAGTAGCGTTCGGACGGGACTGACCGAAGGACTCCCCGAATCAGTTTCTGACATGGTTCTGAAAGGAACGGTGGTAATACGTACGTCCCTTCAAGAATGCACTTCTTCAATTTGGCCACTGTATCTGCTCGAAAGGGCATGACTCCTGTTGTCATAAAATAGAGAAGAATCCCTAGTGCCCAGATGTCCACATAAATGCCAATGTAGCTTTCATCCCTGAAAAGTTCTGGGGCGGCATACGGAGGGGAGCCACAGAAAGTGTTCAGGCTTTCCTCTTTTACTGATCGTGCTGAACCCAAAATCTCCCACTTTCACGCAGGTGTTACTGGTATAAAATACATTTTCGGCTTTCAGGTCTCGGTGAATTATGTTGCTGTCATGCTGCAGAGCAAAATAACAGGGAAAATAATAGCAAAAACACGACCTCTGGTGGCTTCTGTTTTGTCTCTTTGCAGCATTTAGTTCTTACACAAAGAGATATGGCAGGCTGTCTTCAGTTACAACCTCAGTTATACTGAACACTAACATCACTTTGATCATGGAAAGAACTATTGACACCTTCATGCTAAAAAATGTAAGTGCAATGGAGAAAACTAGGCTTGCATTCACTTTCCGTAAGGCAATGAGAACCTGTGGCCCTGCAGATCATGCTGGACTACAACATCCAGCATCCTTCACCACTGCCTGTACTGACTAGGACGAGAATTGCAGTCCAACAATATCTGGACAGCCTGTTTTAAAGCAAGACATGCAGAGAAAAATGCCACTTGAAAGACCGAAGGAGTGAACTTACCATGTGTTTAACTGCAGACAAAATCTGGGAGAAGATGTGCTTGCTCTCCACTTCCGACAACTTTCCTTCCATGGTGATTTTAGCAAACAGTTCCCCTCCACTGGCGTATTCCATTATTAGGTGCAGTTTCGATAGTGTCTCTATGACCTCATAAAGCCGGATGACGTTGGGGTGATGCAGCTTCTCCATGCTGGAAATCTCCCGGGAAAGTAATCTCTGAGTCTTCTGGTCTAATTTTGTTTTATCCAAGATCTTGATAGCTACTTTTTCTGGAAAGAGAGTTGTTATTTTTATATTGTTAGTAAATACAGTAAGTGTCATGCTTAAGAGAGAAAATAAAATGCACTTCCTTACAGTCAGAATGTTCCATCTAGTTCTGTAAAGTCTATCCTGAGTATCAGCTACTTTCTGAAATGGTCTTCTAATGAATTTAAATGGTTTTAACTCTACAGATTGCTTTTTTTTTTTAGATAATGACGCTGAGAGCAAAATCTCCTTGAGAATCTTAAGAAAAAAAGCCATTTTCTGTCCCTACAAAAATAACTTAAAAATAGTTGTGGAAATGTGTTGCTTTCTGGGTGATGAACTACAACACCTGTTATCCCCCACAGTTGGCTCTGCTGGCTAACTGCAGCCCAGCAATAGGTAGAGGGCAATACATTCCACAGCCCTGGCTTGAAATGTGCTGGCAATGTGTAGTTAGACCTCTGAAGCCATTAAAGGAGGAGGAACATAGAAACCTTACTATGTCCATCCCTTAATAAGGAAAATGTGGACTAGTGCACAATGCAGTGTTTAGAGCTCTCCAGCTGAAATCATTCTATATTAAACATGACTTCAGACAGTAATAAAAATGGCTCTATACTGACTAATACCATAGTCTACATCATTTTTAATTGGAGAATAGAATCTGTAATCCTAAATCTACTTACTTGGGAGAAAGCACCATTCAGTTCAGTGGGACATATTTCTGAGCAGTCACTGCAGGCTTGCAAATGTGCTGTACTTTGTTCTGCAAAGCAGTCATTCAATGGAAATGAACCAGGTTTCTGTCAAAGCAAACCTACAGTATAGCTACAGTGCACAGTTACAGCACTTTGATACCACTTTAACTGTCCTAGTTCTACCCTAAGGGATCCTGGGATTTATAATTTGGTGAGGTTCCAAGAATTTTGTTTTAGAGTGCCCTAGTGTGGTATAGTTGGGTGGACTGCAACAGAGCTCTCTAGCAGAGAATTGTAAGTACCTCACCCAACTACAAATCCTGGGATTTTGCAGGATGGAACCACAACAAACTGCTCTGAGTAGTGTAGATCTATCAAACTGTTTGTTTGTTACAAACTGAAGGACCTGCAGTCTGTTAATGATGAGCCATCAGTCTCTCCAAAAAAACAAGAAGAATTTTATTATTTATTATATTTATATGCCACCTTTCTCCCAGATGGCTTCCAAAACAAAACAAAAAGTTAAAAACATTTAAAACAATTAAAAACTTCAAGTAACATAAAATAGTAAAAACCTACAAAAGTTTTTAAAAACAGCTTGATAGATGAAAAATTCCCCTGCTCACACACTGTAAGTCTGCTTGAAAAGAAATGTTTTTCCCCTGCCAGCAAAAGGAAAGGAGGGAGGAGGCCAGCCTAGCCTTCTATGAAAGAGACTTCCACAGGGTGGGGGCAGCCCCTGAGAAAGTTCTTTCCTGTGTCGTTACCAGGCAAACCTAGGATGGTAGTGGGACCAAGAGAAAGCCTTCCCCTATGGATCTTAGGGCTCCGGCACGTTTGCATAGGGAGATACGCTCTTTCAGTGCAATGCAAAATAAAACCACAGAACAGTTTTAAGATTATTAAAATACCCTCAAGTAACTGTTGGAGAAGCTTCCAAGGTGATACCCCAGGCATCTTTTTAATTAACTCAGGAAGGGGATTCTGATGATATTTCAAGGCTAGAAAAAAACCAAAGTATTTAGAAAGTCAGTAAATCCAGGGCTGAGATCTTCCTCATTAAACCAGGTTGCTCTTCAAGTCCTGCTTGTACATTTTGTTTCAACAAGTTGAGGAGAGAAAATAGGGTAATCTTGAAAAAAGGCAGCCTGTCACACACTTTGAGAATGAAAGGTTGCAACCTCATCCGTGTCATCAGATTTACAGGCAAAGCCTTTACAGCCTGATGTAACCATCTGAAACGAAGCTGAGCTGGCAAGTTTCACCTAGAAAGGTGTTTGTTTATAAGTGTGTGAAACCAAACTGCTCAGGATTGTCCCTTTTAAGTTGCACTTTGGTCATGGGTGTTGTTTTCTAAAAGATCAACAGGACAACTTTGTGCGTGCCTAGTCAAAAGTAAGATCAAATGAACTCAGAGGGGCTTGCCTCTGAGTAGGTACACAGAGCATTTCATTGTAACTCTTGCCAGAGAGAGTCACCTTTGAAAGCACATGTGACGGACCCTCTCACTAGACTGGCCCTGCAGTTCCAAGCCCTTGGGCTCCCGCCCACTCATCTTGCCCCTTGCCCCCTCAAGATCTCTCCCTAGATTTGGTACTTGGGCCTCTAAGTGGTCCCTGTATGGACCAGTGGATGCGTGTGTTCACTGTGGTGTGACCAGACCCTATCAAAAGTTAACAGGAACAACCAGATACAGTTGTAAAAAAGATCAAAGTAGAAGTTTACACAGTTAGATCACACATTATCATGCACATTAATGCCAGAATTTTTAAATCATTCACAGCTCCCCAAAACACTATTCAGTTCTTCCTCCTGGCTGATTTTCCTATCTCTATCACAACAACTCTTCCCAGCCATTTCCGCACCAGCCTGTTACAACGCCGTTATTCCACTTTCAATATCCTATGGAATCCTGGGGTTTGCAGTTTAGGAAGGGACCTCAAAGACCCCTCCTCCAAACTGCAAACCCCAGGATTCCATAGGATGTTGAAAGTGGAATAATAGCACTTTAACAGGCTGGTGCGGAAATGGCCCCTATCCCTGGCCATATTTCATCATCTGCCTTCTGTCAGTTTTGTATCCTTTCTCCGTCACAGCATTCCCTGAGCTGTGATCGGCTGGCTCCAACAAGGTTTGCCCAACTCTTCTTTTCACAGCGCAGATCAGGGCCATGATCCTGTTGCAAAGGCATACGTGCACCAGCACCAGTGGAGATGGCGGCATGGTGGCAGGTGTAAAATGGGCTTGGGCACTGTGACAGTGGCAAAATCCCTCTTTGTTAGAAGAGAAAGCTGCCCTTTTGAACTTCCTGGGAGCAGCAAAGCAGCTTTCTCTGGAAATAAAAATGGCAGCTGGAATCCTGTTATCGACTACTTAATTGGTGTAAGCATCAGCTGCATGGAAAGGAGATCCATTCTGCCACCAATCAGAGCATGGGAAGGGACATTTCCATGAGGTCTGGGCATTGGGAGTGTTGGGCCAAAGGGAGGTTACTTAATTAAGCAGACAGGTGGTCCTCCACATTCACTATGGTTAGGCGTGCAGAACCCCCAAGAAAGTGGAAAACCACAAATGTCAGGGCCCAAACCAGGTCGGGAAAAGGAGAGGGAAAGGGGGTGGGTTGGCATGGTGGCCCTATACCTCCTCTCTTGTTCATCTCCATCCCTGAGTGTGTGAGAGGCACTGGGAGAGGGTTTGTGGCGGTCAGAAACTGGGCTGCAATCCATCCTTAGCTGGCAGGCAGCTGCTGGCGGAGGAAGAGGAGGACCAGAAGTGGGTTTTTAAAGGGCTACTTCTTGGAAAAGAAGGGCTTGAGGTGGCAGGCCAAGGATTGGAGAAATTTGCAAATAATCAAATCTGTGAATATTACATCTGCAAATGTGGAGGGCCAACTGTACCTACCCAATGTGGTGGACCAACATTCTGCTCCCACTGCTGGTACCGTAGTTGTGCCATATTATTTTCATAATTCACATCATTTCCAGAAACTCTCTGTTAATCAATACCAGTCCACAGGCCATCACTTTGATTTCCACTGCCTTAAGCCAAAGCCTTGGGTCAGCACAGGGCATCAACGTACTGCTGTGACCCTGTGCTGACCCATCTGCATCTTTTAAAGCCCAGCATTGCCCCATTATACTGCCTGAGGAAAGTGTGAACTGAATCTTTAATCAAAACAGTTATTGAAATTGAATTTTTCATTGTACCTGCAAACAGCAGACTAAGCCATGGGCCTGAGCCTGCAAGATCTGAGCAGGGCTTTTGAGCAGGCTTTACCATAAGTCCAAGTCAACTTGATGGCAGTTAACAACAACAGTCTCAGAGATGCTATACACGCCATGTGACACTCAGTTCTCCCCTCCAACAGTTGGCTGTCATTTCCTAGACTGTACTACCTGAAGCAACTGCTTCATTCTGCCTAACGGCAGGGCAAATCCCATTCAAAGCCCACTACAGAACTAAAAGGTGGTCCCATATTGGGTTCCCCACTAAGGAAATCTTTGAAGACAAGGATCAGCTGATCTAATTCATACTTTCAAAGACTTCTCTCCTGAACCTCTCAATTGACTATGTGGCTCTCAACTTATCTTTTTTCTTTTGTGGGTGGCTCCTGAAGATGGGGAGGGGAATTCCCATAAGTGCCCTAAAACATCTTCTTCCTCCCCCCACACTTCCTGATTTTTGTGTCACTTGGGAACATTATGCTCTAGGTTTTGTAGCCTACACATCTTAGCCTGATCTGATGGATACTGGTACACAGGGACACTTACACCCTCACCACAAACAGGCTGAGATTCTACAGTGTGCTGGCTGAGTTCCACTGAGCTACCCCTTCCACAAAAAAGCTTCCTAGCACTGGAGCACAACCCTACAATCAATTTGTGATTAGCAGAGGGTGCCAGTCACACAGGCCACATACAGTTAAGGTTTGGCTGCCAGGGAAAGAGAACAGAAGTTGTTCTCCCAGATCTCCAGAACACAGTGCAGACTGCAAACCCAGGTGGATGTCTGTTTTCTCTCCTCCTGGTTGTGAAAATATATCCAGGTGCTTTCTGCCTTCTACCAACCAATGAAGGATTGTGGAGGGGCATTTCTGATGCTGGGGAACTGCCATACATGGGAGGAGGCATGGGTATATTCAATATCTCCTTCCCTAACACATTGCTAAATGCAAGATTCCAGTCACGGTGACCGTTCTTGAGCACTATAAAGACAGAGGGGGATCATTCACTGTGGGCATGTATTTTTTAGTTGCAACTTCAATACTTGATCCTGCTTTGAGGAAGACAAAACCTTGACTGAAGGCGAGATAGCCAGAAACATATTCGAAATCAGCACAGTTTTGTGTGCAAATTAGACTTTAACACAGCTACAGAATACAAGCTGTGGTGTTACAGTTACTGTTGTTAATGAGCATGCAAGGGCAGGGAGGGGGGAGAAAGAAAGCAAGAAAGCATGGATGTGTGTGCACACATACACACTTCCAGCAGTGGAAACAGCTGTCCAAAGGGTCGTTGCTGATAGTTACTAAAGGTTGCTTAGGCATAATTCAGGGATGCTGTAGGTAAACAGCAGCTGTCTCCAGCATGGTAAAGAAGCATAGGCTAAAAGTCTCACCACCAAAATGGAGATCATATGGAAAGTGGGGCCCAGTGAAAGAAAAAAACCATCCCTGGATGCATTTTGGAAGAAGTTTCAAGTGGTCTCTAAAAGACTCAAGATGTTTTTGCTTACTTGTGCAAGGCTTATGTGACCTGGTTGTTTCATTCCACATGTGCACATTGTTAGTTTTGGATAAAACATTTGCTGAAAGGCTCCTCTTTTTTATGAGGTAGGAATGATTTCTTATTTTTTCCATGTTATTTCTGCCTCTGGTACCAAATTTTCTTCTGAAGAAGTTGCCTAGGAACACATCTACTTTGTCAACTGAGGCATACCTGCACATATTAACATCATGTTTAAATGCTTCTGTCTACACTCCCTTATTTTTAAGGCTGTTGGATTATCCACACTTGAGCATATAGGTGGGGAAATACTCCATCTTCAAAGTGAATTTGCACAGAAGTGAATAAGCCTCAAGACTGAGGCCATTTCTGCACTACATTGTTATAGTGCTATTATTCCACTTTCAACATCCTACGGAATTCTGGGGTTTGTAGTTTACTGACACCAAAGAGCTCTCTGGCTGAGAATTCTAAATGCCTCTCCCTAAACTGCAAACCTCAGGATTCCACAGGATGGTGAAACTGGAATAATAGCACTATAACAGTGTAATGCAGAAATGGTCAAAGTGCAAAGAAATCCCATTTCACTTTCACTAATCTCTTCGAACAGAGGTAGGGTACCTCTAGGGTAAGGACCTGATGTATTCCCTCTACCTTAATTTCCCTTGGCTGTATGACATTTCTGGGGAGCGCCCTTCTTTTCCTCAGGAAGGGCTGGTAAAGAGAGGACTATGAGCAGTTCTCAGGGAGGGCTCTTAGGATAGGTCTAGACAGCAGTTTCTCCTAGTCCAAGGAAAGAGAAGGAGGGAAGAACCTGGAGTCTGAGCAATACCTAAGAGAACAGCACACAGCTAAATTGGAGAGAGTTCCAAGCATCTTCTGCAACCCTCTCCCTTGCTCCACTGCTGCTCTGGGGGGAAATATGATTTAATATGATTAAGAAATATAATAGGATATCTTAATTAATACATTTAATGGGTAAGTGCCCCAGTTGATTTGTTTACATTAAAGTCTCTGAGACAGGGAACTCTAGCAAATAATATATACTGCACTTGGGGACAAGGAGGCAGGCCACCCAGGATATCACTGGTTGGCTGGACAATAGGAAACAGCACTCCTCCACAGGGGAGGACACAATAATTTAACTTGTTCAGAAATTGTCTTGAATTATGGAGCAGCAGTCAAATGAGCAGATCATAGCAAATTATTCAGGATGGTGACAAAATGGAGCAGACTGCAAAGGGGGCCAAATATACCCCTCTGAATCCTGATGAATGGACAAAGACTGGGAAAGGATGTTCAGTGTAAGGCAATATAATGTGATAAACCATGAACATGTGACTGAGAAAATTTAGAAGCATTTTACAGTCTGGGATGGCAGATGCAGGGGGTGGAGAGTCAGCCATGTAGAAGGAAAATAAAGGTCAGGATATTTTCACTGATAGAAGCAATACAACCAGAAGAAGTGGGAAGGAGTTGGGAATGGTTTCTCCCAGCTGTGGTCCTAAGCCTCCAGAAACCCACTCAAGAGGGCTGGGAAGCCTTCTAAATATTCGACAACGTGGAGGACACAGAAGGAAATGGAGAAGAAAGTTCTGTTGTGCAGGCAGTCTGCTTTGACAGTGGATATAGGCCCTTACAATCCACTGAACAAATATCTTGTTAGAACTTGACCAAATTCTGCCCAGTCCTGCAGCTACTGATGCTCTGACTTATTATATAATAGCACCTCCCCGGTTCTATTAGGCATGTTCAGATAGGCTCCTATTCTAATTTTGACCAATCTGCATTTCTGAGGATTAGCAGTGGAGATTTACAAAGGCTTCTGAGCCTAATTTATCCATCCAGCATGCTTGTGCAGCAGATAAATCCATGATTGGCAACCTGACAACTTTATTAAGACTTTTCTTGGATAGGTTGTGGCAAAAGGAAGGGGACCACACAGATGTGATCTTACCTGCACCAGCAAGATATTCTAATATTTCAGGAAAGTGTCTGCTCAGTAGGTATTATTCCCATTGTGTTGGGGAACCACACAGAGAAATGTTCTTGGCCTGCAGCCCCAACACCTGGAGGGCCAGAGTTTGCCCACATTTGATTCACATTAATTAAATGCCTGACAAATGAAAAAAACTCACTTCAATTAAGTTGAGACACATGTAAGCAAAACATTTTGCTTCCTGAGGCAAATGCCAGGATGATAATTCTGCCCAAATCCAGTAAAAACTTGATCAAACTTGAAGCTAAATCTTATTTTAAGACCTATGGGTCACATGCAGCCCCCACAAGTTACCACAAAGGGTCTCTATCCCTCCAGCTGGGGGGACTGAAAAAATGCTGGATCCAAACATGGGATACATTCACCACCTTTAGGGGGCATTTTTGTGGTGAAAGGACAACATCCCCCACTGTTTTGGAGAGCAGCAAGTTAGCCTAAACGATATAGAGAGGAGATCATGTGTCACCTACTGCTCTACGATGTCCTCTAACATTTCTTAGATGAAAACTGGCACCCAAATGGCCAAACAACATCAGAGTGTGATCAAGATGGGAAAGATATTACCCTATTTGCTGCAAATAGTATTTGCTGACATATAACAAGGAAGAACACACAAACCAGGAAAAGCTAAAGCAGTTTGCTTTTGCCTGAATCTACTGGGAAGGGCAAAATTCTGCCCCTCTTCTCCTTTTCTCCCTGTTGAACTGACTGAGTGCAAACTACTTTTGTACTCTGAATTCAGTTTGCAGTAACTGAAGTAAGCTGAAGACGAAGGGGGAACATGAGAAAATGAGGGAGAAATTGGGACATTTTAAAAGCAGCTGAAAAAGTGGGATGGTGGAGGACCAATCAAGATGCCCCCGGTCAAATCAGGACAGTTGAAGAGTATGATCTACCCATTTCACATGCCTTTGCCCCTGCCACCTCATTCTGCCTAATGGTAGAACTGGTTCTGCAGCCAGCTGGTGTAGGGTAGCAACTAGAAAGCCTGTTCTGCAGAGGTGACAGCACCACTTAGAGGAAGAGCATATCTACTGAAGGTCCCAGGTTCTGTTCCTGGCACCTTCATTTTAAAAGAAGGATTCTACTGCTGATCATGTGAAAGATCTCTGCTTGAGCCACTGAAGAACAGCTCTCAGTCTGAGCAGACAACACTGGGACAGAGAGATTAATGATGTGACTCAGTACAAATTGCCCTTCAGATATTCAAACAGGAGGAGCTTACATTATCAGCAAGCGGCAGCTGATCTTTCAAACTGTATTTTGCTCTCTGGAGAAAACATATGCAACCATAGGCATGCGGCAACAAAAGAAACATATGTGCACATCAAGTGTTGCTAAAAGCTGCAGTGTCACAAACAATGTGTCCTATCCATTTCAAAGGGCACTGAACTACAACCAATTTTCTCTTGTCTCAGGGCAAAATTCCATGACCACTGCTTAGAAGTTTGATGTTCACCACTCTGAATTCAAGCTGAGCTACAAAAAGCAGTTCATATTGTGTGACACAACAACACTCAGAAGGGTCCCTGAAGAAATGAGATCAAAATGCTAATAAATAAAAAACCCTGGATCTGCAGATGCCCAACAGAGTTAGTGGTAACTGACTGCAGCAAGATCTTAACTGGGATCTCTTCATACTTCACAACTGTAGTGATAAGATCCCAATATATCTTCATTTGTTCCATCCTACAGAATCGTGATATCTGCAGTAAAAATTCATTGCAAGATTGCTCTGATGTCTAACCAAAATGCACAATTTGATAGGATTCAGCCATGGCAGTTAAAGCGGAATCAAAGTGCTATAACTGTGTTGTGCAGAAGGGTTCCTGTAATGTCCTTCAGATGCAGAGCAAAAGGCAACATTGGTTATGATGTAACTTGAACATAGATGAATAATTCCAGAGATACTGAAAAGGAATACACTGTATGACTTTGGCAAGTAGCAATGGTTTGGCTTTGGGACACAGGAAAGGACTTAAAGAGGGAGACGAGTGTGGTCCCTGTGCTATGCGCAGACACCACAAGGCAGTTTTTGGGACCACAATAGATCTCCATCCCCCACATTTGAGAAGCTGAAAAATGTTTGGACCCAAATGTGATATGCTTTTTTGCCTCCACAGGCCCTTTTTTCAGCCTCCAAAAAGGAATGCCAGCCTCCAAGGTCCCATGAAGGGAGGCTAATGTGACCATCCAATGCCTGGATGTATCTCATCCCAGTGTAGAAGGAAATTAGCCGATCTTTCTTTTCAATGTATATAGCCTAGATACTATGTTTGCTTCCTCAGAGACACTTTAATGTTTTTAGTTAGGCTCACTCCTCCTAAGCAAGTGAAAGGCATGGAAAAGTCCCCTCCCCCTTTTTCTGGGAGTCCCAAACTCCCCAAAAAAGTTGGTGGCCATGCTGTCCAGTAGAGTCTGACAGCCATTAAAATGAAGTAATGTTTTCAAGTTCTGAGTAAGCTTGCATAGGATTGCAAGATTAGTTCCAGATGACAACAAGATATACAGACACATATCACAGAGATATTCCCTCATCTAATTATGTGCTGGTGAGCTAATGAACCATCTGAAACCAGAGGAAACCGGACCTGAAAGACAAGCTTTTGAGAGTAGCCCAGTCAAGTTAATTGCATTACTGGAGACCTTCTTTAGGATTTTAACCTCAAGTCAACAAACAATTAAGAATATTTTGCACACAATTATGCAAGCTCAAACATCCTTGTCATTAGGGCCTTTCTGTATCCTGCTAACACCACAAGATGAACTACTCTACTGTTTCACTGCTAAATCATCATCAACAACAGCAGTTAAATCTTCTAATAGTCTACATCAGACTGGAGAATTTAAATGTATGAGCTCCAGGGTGTGTTCTTGTCTATTTAGTCAGTACTACTACTGCTACTACTAGTAACAACAACAACAACAACAACAACAACAATAGGAGGAGGACAAGAAGGGAGGGAGGGAGGGAGGGAGGGAGGAAGTGGGTATTATTGGAAAGAGAAAGAAGTGGAAAGAAGTAATGAAGTAAGCCTATGTCTGGTATGGAAAAGAAAGGCTTGATAAAGAATTTCTTAACCATTTTATAAGGAAACCTCTTCTACTAATATGGTGAAAGATTAAGAAAAAATTCTATTGAAAAATCCCATTATGGATTTCCCCCCATGAAGTGTTCTATGCAAGATGGAGAAATCCTTATGAAAAATTGATACAGTACAAGGATTTAATCGTGGAGGGGAAAAACCATGAGCAAGAATTAAAGTCAAGAGAATCATTGGAGGAGGAGGGATTCCGATGTCATTGGTTCCTGTACAGACAATTGAAAGAGAGGTTCCTTATGGATAAAAAGACAGAAGGTATAGAAGCAGAGATGAAAGAGGAAGAACTTGAGAAAATATTTCTCGATTCGAATAAACAAATGGTTTCCAAATTTTATAATATACTTTTAGAAAGAGAACTGGAGCCCAAGCAAATAAAGCCAAATAAGATTGTGTGGGCACAAAATATTGGATGTGAGATATTGTTAGACCACTGGGAAAGAAGTTGGCGAGATACGATTAACTTCACAGCCGCTCAAAATTTGAAAGAAAATCATCTAAAAATGCTGTATAGATGGCATTTAGACCCAGTCAAATTAAGTAAAATATATAAATTAAAAGAAAACAAACGTTGGAAATGTGGTAGAGATAATGGTATATACTATCATATTTGGTGGACTTGAGAAAAAGCTAAAGTTTTTTGGAAGAAAATACAAGAAATAATGCAAGAAGTGTTAGAAATAAAGATACCTTACACTCCAGAATTATTCTTATTGAACATACTGAATACAATTGGACTAAGCGATAGAAATAAATATAGGAGAATCATTTTGTATATGGTTACAGCGGCGAGAATCGTCTTTGCAAAAGAATGGAAGAATGACCAGACCCCGAAGATTGAGGACTGGATAGTTAAAGTGATGGAATATAAAGAAATGGACAATTTAACAATGCTGTTAAGAGGCAAAAACCAGAATGAGAATGAAGAAGAATGGAACAAAGTAGAGAAACTCCAGTTTTTGTTAGAAAATGACTAGTGGTATTGTTAGGATATTAGATATTGAGATAATGTAAATATGAATAAAATATGAATAAAATAATACAACATAGATAATACAATATAAATATTAAAAGGTGGAAAAGAACAAGATTGAGAAGGTCGACGGATTATTGAAGCAAAAATTACAATAAGCTGAATGAACATGATCATTACGGTATTAAATATTTGTATAAATAGAAATGGGGGGGTCCCTCACCTTTGTGGGAGGGAGGTGACATTTGAGAAACGTAAAAAGATCACAGAATGGGAATTAGAGGAGGTTAAGGAAGTCTCAATGAGGTACAGGGAGAATTTAAAAGGATGAATATTTCAGTTAAGAAATGTGGAATTGATATATGTTCTCTCGTGTGTTTGGAAAACTTTATGGTAATTCAATCTTTTTTAAATCGAAAATGTTATGTTAAGACGGTTTAAATTTCAAGTAATGCTTTGGAAGGATGTAATTTTAAGGATTTGTGTTTTAAATAAAAAGAAGAAGAAGTAATGAAGTATGTGAATGATCAAGGCCATTTCCGCACAAGACTGTTATAGCGCTATGATTCCACTTTCAACATCCTATGGAATCCTGGGGTTTGCAGTTTCGGGAGGGGCCGCCTGGCTCCTCCCGAAACTGCAAACCCCAGGATTCCATAGGATGTTGAAAGTGGAATCATAGCGCTATAACAGTCTCGTGCGGAAATGTCCCAAGTCTGTTTTCACATTACACCTGGAACAACCCCCCTCCCAAGGGGGAAGGAACAAATGTTGACATCCACTCTCATTTTTTAAAATATAAAATCCAGCTGTTATTCAGAATTATTTCTATCCCTAGGTGAAACACTTATGATACTTGATTAATAGAAAACACTGTTTCCATTAAGAAATCTGGAGATGATTAAGTGTTGTAAACAGTTTTTGGGGGAAAAATCTATAGAAAGCCACTTAGGTGCCTAACTGGATCAAACTTGTAGTACCAGCAGCATAACCCCTTATTTTTTAAAATAGCACTAGGGCATTGACCCAGAAGTCAAATGCTTAAACAGCTCTGTTTTCTATGCATAGGAAAAAAAATTGTCTTCATATCATCTCTCCAAATTTTCTGTCATAAAACTGTTTAATAAATATACCAAAGAAACAGGACAGACCATAATGATGTACTTTGGGAGCAGTCTGGGCTGTTTTAAATCGTAACTGAGAACTCCGCAGCCCTCCAGATGTCACCGAACAGCATATCTTGCCAGTATATCCAATGATGAGCAATGCTGTGAGTTGCAGTCCAACAACATCTGGAGGGCCAGACCATTCCCACCCTGGTAAAAGGTACAATCCTACTCAGAAATGCGCCACTGCACACTCTCACAGCACTAAACCAACACACAGAGGCTCAACTGTTTGTTTTAATTGTGTACAGCTGCGCAAAGAACAAATCAAACACGAAAAGCAGCGATTCAGGTGGAAGACAGCTTTGTCTTCCATGCTGAAGCAAAGAGGGAAAGGTGGGGACAGAAAGTTGGACAGAAAATAGCCAAGGCCAACTTGGCATCAGTAAGACCACCAGGGTAACCAAGAGAGATATTAAAATGGGCTTTCTATCACTGTAACATTTCTGCATCAGCACAAAACACTCACAGGAGTGTGTTGCCTGAGAAGCAAGTGAAGTTCTCAGTTTTTTGTGCCTCGTTGTCATCCAATATTTACACACCTATACAGCCTGAAGACCATTCACAATACTCTTTTTGGTGAGTGTTGACCCATCCTTGGTTGATCATTGCTCTATTCTTCAAAAATTGCCTGAATGTCAGTTTTTGCAAAATAATATTTATATTCTATAATAATACCCGTTGTCCTGTTTTGTGCTCCCAGTTATGACTGAAATAGAACAGTATGTCTTTATCACAAACAACATGTTCTGAAAAGGAGTGAAGGAGTCTACCCATCTAGACAGCAGCCACTATCACCAGAGAGCATATGCAATGTAATATAGAAAGGCAGCCACTGCCTCCCCACCTTTAAAGTCTCCTATCCTGGCATCTGAGACAGGCAGAAAATGGGTGCAAGTTGTCTTTCCACCTGCAGGCAAAAGAGTGGTTTCATTCAGGTCTGCCTTTGGCAACGGACCTCAGTTTCTACGAGGGTATGAGCCAGCATGGTGTAGCAGTTTGAGATTGGATTATGAACCTGGAGACCAGGGTTCAATTCCCCGCTCGGCCATGGAAATCCACTGGGTGACCTTTGGCATGTCACATACTCTCAGCCCCAGAAAAGCCTGTGATAGGGTCACCTTAGGGTCACCATAAGTCAAAAACGACAGGAAGGCACACAACAACAACAGAATGGATGCAGTATTTTTTACTGTATTTTAAATTTAAAATTACACAGTGTTTTTAAAACAATTCATGGCTTCAGGCATTTCAGGCATTGGCGCTGTTTTAGGAATCTGTACTATCTCCCTTCACAGTAAAATAGGATATAAATCAGTCAAATAAATAATTAAAAAATAATCCTTTCACACCAAAGAATCACAGCACTATGATTCCACTTTACTTGCCATGGCTACTTCTTATGGAATCCTGGGATCTGCAGTTTAGGAAGAGGTATTGAGAATTCTCAGCCAGAGTGCTCTAGTGCTTCATCAAACTACAAACGACAAGATTCCACAGGATGCAGCCACTGTAGTCAAAGCAGAATCATAGTACTATAATGTTGTTGTGTGAAAGGGCACCATATCTGGGACATCACCTTCAGTTATCTACACATGTTGCATACTTTGCTTTAATACAGGAGGCAACATATTGTTTGTTGACTCTTTTGCAAGCATCATTTTATCATTCATCAGTCTTCATTCTGTGCCTCTCCATGACATCACGAACCCAATACTGCCCAAACACATATTCTATGTAACACATGGCTTACCTTTGGTCAGAGAATGGATTCCAAGTTTCACCTGTGAGAAATTCCCGCTCCCTATTTCCCCTCTGACGCGGTAAAACCCAATCCTCTTCCCTAAGGTTAATTCTTTTACCACCTTCTCATCCCGGGACATATCCAGAGTGAGCTTCTCGAAAGGGGTCAACCGG
Organism: Iguana delicatissima; assembly: GCA_948472985.1. Taxonomy (NCBI): domain Eukaryota; kingdom Metazoa; phylum Chordata; class Lepidosauria; order Squamata; family Iguanidae; genus Iguana; species Iguana delicatissima. The sequence goes on along the minus strand of CAOKZL010003698.1, from coordinate 24,687 downwards.
CGCTGCCTGCCCTGCCCATCATCTGCGTAGACCTCACTCTTCGTATAGTCCTCTCCGCTGTCTTCCCGATTCCATTTCACATATCGGTGGCTCCCTACACCGCCATTGGCATGTCCTGTGGTCATAGTCCGGGGCAATCACATATCGGTTTGCTTTTAAAACGATGGTTTGCAGAGAGATCGCAGCAACAGTGATCCAGACATGGCCAAATTGGTGGCAGCTTAAGCAGAAACTATTGCAAGGTCAAGATGTCGGTCCAGGGTTACATTTATTCAAAACAAACCTTCTGTTCCCACAAATGCATTGCTAGTTTCCTCCAAGAAAAAAAAATAAATTACAGGTGACATGAACATCCCCCTGCACCCACTTTTAATGAGCCTTTTGAAATGTGAGTACTGCAGGGAGTACAGGCTCAAACGAAAATTTAAAATTAAAGCTGTATAACTGCTACATCATAAAACTGAAGGAATACATGCCGCTAGAGGTGTACAAAAGACAAAGGTACTCCCTTTTGACATTTTAGCTTTTAAGTTGCCATGCAGTGGTAATCACACAGACAAACAAACCACTTGACTAGGTGACTGTTTGGAATATGTCCCAGCATCTTTAGGTCCCTTTGAACAGCTGACCTCATCAGTTAGGAGTCAAGAGGGTACTTGCCACCTTCTCGATTCAGGTTCCAGTCCAAGAGCCAAAAGCAGGAAATTCCTTAGTTAGCCTTCCTTAGTCAGCCGGTAACGCTCCTGCTCCAATTTGTGAATGCTCGAGCACTCCCTTGAAGCTGCGTTGTAAGAGTCTTGCTGGTGTTCCTTTCTGGTGCCATTGTCAGTAAAAAGCTGATGCTGGAGGATGCTAGGAAGGCTATAAGCTGAAGGCTGGCAGAAAAGCAAGACGGATGGGGGGATCTGTTTTTTCAGTACCACTTAAGTCACATGAAAGGACAGCGAAGGATTAAGTAACTGCAGTCACTTTAGCCCTCCTCCATTTAGAGACAGTTGCTTTCAAAGTCTCTCTCGAGCCCTCTCAAAATATTTTCAGCTGCAATACGTTCCTAAGAGGAAGGAGATGCAGGAACACTCGGTTAGAAACCTCGTATAACCATCTAGAGTTCTCACCAAGCCACTGATCTTCTCTCTCTGTCAAGTCAGTTTTTAGAAAGCTCCATAATTACATCATGTAATTCAATGTTGCTTAACAGGCAACCTGTGAACTTGGTTACACTCTTGCATTTCCTTCGCTTAACCGAGCACCACAAGAGGTTGGAAGGCTATCTGAGGATCATCGGCATCTCTACCAGTAAAACAGCAAACGTCTGCTTGAAAACTGAATGCCCTCTGTGCTCCCTCCTTTTTTACAAGGGCAGAGCAGTATCTTTATATAATCAACGAAATAATCATCTTGTCAGCCCAGTGGCTTCTCTGCAAGACCCAGGGATGCCTGTGGGTAAGGTCTGTGTCCTTTAATTGTATCCACTGAATTTTCCCAGTATTCCAAATTCTGAAACTTACTGGCCAACAAAAGTTTTTCCATATCTCTATTTCCATATCTTTCTTCCCACCTCCAACAGCCCCTGTATTTTCTGGCACAACACATGTCTTGTCACTACTCAGACACCCAGGAGCAACCCAAGTCTGTGGCAGTTTTTGCTGTCTGAAGCACCAAACAGAGTGACCCCACTTCCACCCACACCCCCAAATCAAAGTGCGTTGTATCTAAAGTCACCCAAATTATTAAGGCAGAAAATCACATAGTGATCTCTCTCTGTACCCGGCAGTAAAAAGGTAACAATGAAATACATAAATAGCATTTTTTCTCCAAATATTCACAATTCCTAAGGACAGGACCAGCTATGCAGTGACCACTTTTCCTGCTTTCTTAAAGGATTCTACTCGTTTCCCCTTGCTGCCCCTTGGGCCTTGAAGCCTTCTCAGAACACCTGTGTAATGTCACTCTTTCACTTTTCCTCCCAACTTTTCCTTACAAGTGAAGCTACAGTGGTAATGCGACTTTTTCAAATGATGTGCTGGCTGCATCAATGGGCTGCAGCTACTTCATCTGCAACTTGCATCAGATTGAGAGTGTCAAGTCTGACAATTTCACAAAGTACACATTTTTGACATATAACAGTAAAAATATTCTTTCAAATTTAAGATATGCATTAGGGGCAGGTTGCTGGATCCCCCCAACCCCGCTCTGCTCATCTAGTTAGCTTACTATAGTACAGGGATGGGTAACTCGTATCCTTCCAGAAATTTTTGGGCTGCAATTCCCATCAACCCTCACCACCAGCTATGCTGGCTGGTGGCTAGGGCTAATGGAGTTGTAATCCAGTCACAAGCCCATCTCAGTCATATTCTACTCTGGGATCTTGGAGTGAGAGAGAGAGAGAGAGAGAGAGAGAGAGTGTGTGTGTGTGTGTGTGTGTGTGTGTGTGCATGGGGTGATTCATTTCTTTTCCACTGCAGCAAGTGAGGTTACTTGTTGTCTTTCAATATGTGTACTTGTAGGTGTACACTGTATTTGTATTCAATGCAAACACCAACCATATATATTTTGCTTGCTAGTTGGCACAGTAAATGGCTTGCGCTTGAACCAAACAGTTAAAAAAAATACTGCTGCTGAAGTATATATTATATGTACACCTCAAACTTTGGAGTTCTGAAAAAGCTGTTATTTTTGACAGGTGATTATAGTGAATATATCAGGACAAATATACAGAGTTCTGTGGTGAAATAACTTTAACATTAAATGATGGAAGCATATTAGTATAATTCATCTTATTACCAATGGAATGAAGGAGTCAGCATAGTAATATAATACCAATATGCAGAATTCTCTTGTGGACATGCTCACTGGAAATGTTATTTGTTTTTTGGATCACTACTCCCTGAATTCCTCTGACTATGCTGGCTAGGGATACTGGAAACTACAATCCAAAAAATAACTTTTTCAGGCTCTGCTATGCATCCATATAGAATTTCCCCATTCAGCTGAATAGGTGGTAACTCTGCATAAAAAAGGAAGCATACATGGAAATGAACGTGGTACATAGCTAGAGAGCTGAGAGCCAGCGTGGTGTTCTGGTTTAAGCATCAGACTAAGGCCATTTCTGCACTATAGCGCTATTATTCCACTTTCAACATCCTACAGAATCCTGGGGTTTACAGTTTAGGGAGGGGCCTTTGAGGCCTCTCCCTAAACTGCAAACCCCAGGACTCCGTAGGATGTTGAAAGTGGAATAATAGCACTACAACAGTGTAGTGCAGAAATGGCCTAAGAACCTGGAGACCAGGGTTTGATTCCCCGCTTGATCATGGAAACCCAGTGGGTGACCTTGGGCACATCACACACTAGAAAATTCCATGATTCACCTTAGGGTAGCCATAAGTCAGAAAGGACTTAAAGGCATCCAGCAGCAGCAGCAGCAGCAACAACAACACATCTACAGGTTTAAAGAATTCCCTTTGCTTTTTCCCAGGGCCCAGAAATCCACCAATTGAAACCACATGCAAAGTGGGACAAACACAATTTCAGACATCAGGAACTGAGTGCCTTTGAATGTCCCTAAGCCCATACATTGTTTTGTGCTTTCATTTTCCCTGAAATGAACTCACAGGCCGAAATGCAACTGTTTGTCCCCAGTTCAACCAGAACAGATACTTGCTGAATCAATGGAACTTACGTATGAGCTGACCTACCAAGTTCCAATTGATTGAGTCTACTCTAGGTGGGATGGGACTAACAACTGGATTCAAGCCTTAGTCCTTCCACACAAAATTATATTCCCTGTTTCTATTCATTCTTCCAAACTTTCATCCTCCTAAGACTCATTTGGAGGGAAAAAATGGTATAACAAGTGAGAGTCAGATATACGCCAACCCAGCTACCTTTTCCAGAGGGTCCAATCTATCTTCTGGCTCTTGCTCAGAAAATGTACTTTTTAAAAACTCTCTAGCACGTCACAGATGCAGACAGGGACACATGTGTCTCATCAGAAGACTGTGGTTAAGATGGCAGAAGTTATTAATGGGGAAGAACATGAACATATCAGCAACATCAGAGTGCATGTAAGACGGCAAAAGTTAGTAACAAGGAGGAACACACAGGCTAGGAGAGGCTGCAGCAGTTTGCTTCTGCCTGAGTCTACTGGGAAGGCAGGACTCTACCCTCTCCGCTCCTCTCTGATGAGTTAAACCAGTGCAAATCATTTCTGCATTTTGAACTCAGTTTGCAGCAACACAAGTAGGCTGACGACAAAGGGAGATAGTGGGAGGAGGAAAAAGAAACTGCTGTTTTAAAAAGCCAGATGACAGAAGACTGATTGGGACTTTCCCTGCCAAATCAGGACCATTGCATGGTGTGCGGTTCCCAGAATCCTCCAGCCAGCATAACCATAGCAAGAATGCCCTTGCAGAGCAGCAAAACATATATACATATATACATTCTCTTCAAAATGGGCTCAGTTTTCAAGACTGAAAACTCTCTTAACAAGGATCTCAGACAGAAAACCCAATATTCAGTCCCAAAAGGAAAAAAAAATGATACACCCTCCCCCTCCAAACTGTACATAGGAAGAAAAACTTGAGATATTTCATCAGTCATTTTAGCTGATTCTCCCACAGCTCCTAGCTTTGACAGTATTAAGCTCTGTCAATTAAAAGGCACCCCAATTCTTAGCAATTTTTACAGCATCACTGATAAAACTTTAAAAGTGTCAGGATCGTAAGATTTCTGACAAAGCAAAAGTGGACACTACCACTGTCTTTCTATATATGCAGTAAAGAGGATATAAATAACATACCAGCTTAAGGGCAGTGCAGCTTAGGACAACAGTGGCAGATGGATATAGCAGAGAAGGAGACAGTTCCCCCTTCTGGCACATTTATTATTCAGAAGCTATTTTTGCATTTCTGTTTCACTGCTGACGTTAATCCCACTGCACATGCCAGATTCAATTGTAATAAATGCACATCATGGGTAGCGGAGCATTCAGCCCCCACTGTTACATAATCAGAACACACGCTTGGGCTTCTCACAAAAGGCTGTGCGTCAGTTTATGACAATAGTAGTTATAAAAACGACAAGTCATGTTGTGGGACCAGTGTTTCAGCTGGAGTTCAGCCTGGTATACGGCACCTTTGGGGAACAAGCTGACTTCCTCATGTTGTGGGTCTGCCACTCAGCTCTAGCCTTCACAATCAATGGTAAGAGATCATGGGAGGTGCAGTCTTGCAGGATCTGCAGTGCCACATATTTCCTGCCATTCAGTATGCTGCTTTTGTTAAGATCTCAAGCAGCGATAAGATCCTTTATCCCCTTACGATGGCAGAAAGGCTTATATTCCAAGGCTGGAAAGTCAAATAGGCACTGCATATTGTTCAACGCTAAGAGGACATTACAGCTTTATCTAGAAATAAACGTGTATTTTACAGAAATCAATTACTGTAATTTATTTAGATAGTGCCATCACTGCACATGACACTTTACAAGTAAAAGAACGCACCTTATAGACAAGTGGTCAGCTTGTATTCACACATATGTCTAGTCCGTGACTTCTTGTTGTGTGCCTTCAAGTCATTTCTGACTTATGCTGACTCTTAGGTGACCCTATCATGGGATTTTCTGGGGCTGAGAGTATGCGACATGCCCAAGGTTATTCAGATAATTTCCATGGGCGAGTGGGGAATCAAAGTCTGGTCCTCAGGATCGCAGTCCAACGCTCATGACTACATCCTAAGAATCTTGTTCCAATCTTTCCCCCTTTTTTTGTATTTATAATAAAAATTCAATAATTTTCATGAATGATCTGAAGCCGTCTCAACCAACCATAAGCGCGGCATACCATGTTTCCATTCTTAGTGGTTTTGGTCCATCTGGAGGGTCACATGTCAAACTTGCTGAAGATGTGAAATACAAACCCATTAAATGAATTATGTGTGCTTACTTCTTACTTTTTCAAATTTTTATCCCAACGGTCTGTCTAAAAGGCCAACAAGGCAAAACTCTGAAACAAAAGAATGACTAAAAGCTACACTAAATTAATAAAGCATTATGTTTGAAAGAACTAATTTTCTACTGGAGGGGGGCAATTTATTCAACATTAACAAATTACAAATGCAGCTTGAATTTTTCCTTCTAATGTGGTTACACAGTGATGGAATTTGAACTTCATATAAATATTTCATACCTCAGCTTCATCGGATGGCTTAAATTTTTATTATCAAAGAAAAACAAAGTTGTACTCTTAATACCATGAATAACTATATAAATCTCTCATGTCCTCTTCTTTCCATCGATTCACTGAACTAATAAGAACTAAATCACAGAATCAAAGAATTGGAAGAGATCACAAGGGGCATGGTGTTCACTACACTACACTACAAGGTAGCATGTTCCATTGTTGAACTGCTCTTACCATCAGGAAATTCTTCCTAATGCTTAGATGGAATCTCTTTTCCTGAAGTTTGAAGCCGTTGCTCCATGTCCTAATATCTGGAACAGCAGAAACTCTGCAGCATCCTCCATATGACATCACTTCGAATGTTTAAACATAGCTATCATGTCACCTCTTAACCTTCTCTTCTCCAGGCTAAACATATCCAGCTCTCTAAGCCTCTCCTCATAGGGTATGGGTTGCAGGTCTTCTACCATTTTGGTGGCCCTCCTCTGGGCACATTCTAGGTTGTTAATATCCTTCCTGAACTGTAGCATCCAGAACTGGAAACAGTATTGCAGGTGGGGTCTGACTAAAGCAGAATACAGTGGTACTATCACTTCCCTTACCTAGATACCATACTACTATTCATGCAGCCCAGAATCACATCAGCTTTTTCAGCTGCCGCATCACACTGCTGACTCAGGTATAGCTTATGGTCTACTAAGATTCTTAGATCCTTTTCACATGTACTGTAGTCAAGCCAGGTATCACCCATCTCATATCTGTGCAATTAATTTTTTCCTGTTAATTTTGGCCCAGCCCTCTTATCTGTTAAGATCACTTAAGATCCCTAAGACCACTTTGGATTCTGATCCTGTGCTCTGCAATGTTAGTTACCCCTCCTGATTTGGTGACAGCTGCAAATTTGATAAGAATGCTCTCTATTCCATCATCCAGATCATTGGTAAAGATGTTGAACAGCACTGGGCCCCATAGCACCCCATCAGTCACTTCTCTCCAGGATGAAGAGGAGCCACTGGTGAGCACCCTTTGGGTTCGATGGATCAACCGGTTACTAATCCACCTAACAGTAGCATTGCCTTGTCCACATTTTACTAGCTCGCTTGCCAGAATATCATGGGGGATCTTGTCAAAGACCTTAATGAAGTCAAGATATGCTACGTCCACAGCATTGTCTTCACCTACCAAGCTAGTAACTCTATCAAAAAAGAGATAAAATTCATCTACATGACTTCTTTTTGAGAAACCCATGTTGACTTTTAGTGATCACAGCATTCCTTTGTAAGTGCTTACAGACTGTCTGTTTAATGATCTGCTCTAGAATCTTTCCCTGTATTGATGCCAGGCTGATTGGGCGGTAATTGTTTGGATCCTCTTTTTTCTTCTTTTTGAAGATGGGGACAATATTTGCCCTTTTCCGGTCTGCTGCAATTTCTTCCATTTGTCGGGAATTCTCAAAGATTATTGCCAATAACTCTGCGAGAGGAAATGAAGATAACAAATTGTGGGGACTCCTGGGTAGAGGTCAGACAGGGATGGGATCTTGTTCTACTCCTGAGAAAGCTACTAAAATCTGAGTGAGAACTGAATGGGAAACAAAATATATTTAAATGCCACAAACAGAACTAGAGGAGTTTGCCCATCACCACATAGAGCTATGCCGCTATTCAGAGAAAACTGAACTTGCATGTCATCTATTTTTTAAATCAGCTGCGACAGCCAAAGAAAAACAGCCTGCAGTAGGCAATATACTCTCTTTGACCTCACAAAGCAGTTACCAAACCTTCAGTGATATCTTTTTGACAGGCTTTTAATCTCTGAATGCAGTTGGCAAGATTGGCTTTTAAGCAGCCTGCTGCAGTAATCCCAGCTTTCACTGCTTTTAACTCAAGAAGAGGCAACAGGATATGTTTAACTCAATGTGAAACCACGATTATCAGGAATGTTTTAGTTTCCTCTTCTGAAGCTGTTCAGGGGCAGCTTCCCCTAGAAGAGAATACAGTGCAGTCTCTCTAAATATTTAAGATGACAAGTCCACATGATGAAAAGCAAGGGTAATAGCACAGAGAACACACTCAGTTCAAGGCAGAAAAGCACACCTGGTATCAAGTATTATGTGGCAGCAAATTTCATATTTGCCAAGGACTGCAATCTAAGCTCCCTGGTGTTGGTTCATGCCTTTAAGTTGTTTTTACTTACAGCGACCCTAAGGCAACTCTATCATGGGGTTTTCTTGGCAAGATTTCTTCAGAAAGGGGTTTGTCCTGCCCTCCTCTGAGTCTGAGAGACCAAGGACACCCAGTGGGTTTCTATGGCTGACTGGGGATTTAAATCCTGAGCTTCAGAGTACAGTCAAACCACTATATAGCACTGGGTATGTTTTATTCACCTGTATAATTCAGGGGTTTCTGTCTTATCCACATATAACATCTTTGCAAAATGACATGCATACCTTATCCTTGAAGCTGATCTAAGTAAGTTATGTACTTCACATGTTTATCAAAACATATACAAAACCAGGGTGTAGCTGCATGAGGGGCAAAATGGGCATTGCCTGCCCATGAGAATTCCCCACATAAAACTTTCCTTGAGTTCCCAAATCTGTACCATTCCAGAAAGTGACATACTGAAAAATCATTCACATCTAGAACTCTAATACTGTTGTGTTCACATTCCCTTGGTAATACTCCCTATCCCTTTTTTTGGATGCCTAAACTCCATTTCTAAATATTCAACCGAAATTTTACGTTATTGTAATGCTAGAAATTTGGAACTGAAGAAAAGCTTCATTTGAGGATGAAAAATTCTTATTTTGTGGGTGGGGGACACATCTTTTCCATTAGATCCACTGTGGTGTAGCAGTTTGAGCATTGGACTACAACCCTGGAGACCAGGGTTTGATTCCTTGCTTGCCCATGGAAACCACTTGGTGACCTTGGGTGCTTCACATAATCCCAGCCCCAGAGAACCCCTTAGGACTGTCATAAGTCATAAGTGACTTGAAGGCACACAACAACACTGTTCTCATTCCAGTCCTCCATAGCAACACTCCAGATACAAAGCAAAGACAGCATACTTTCTTTCACAGATACTTTCTTTCACATGTGGCCAAGCAACATAAGAGTGTGGTCAAGATGGCAGAAGTAATTAGTGCAGAAGAACACACAAGCTAGGAGTGGCTGAGTCTACTGGAAAGTGTTATGTCCTTGCCCCAGGACGTAGACTTCTAGGATCCAGACAAGTCTCCTCCCAGAAGCCACAGCCCAGAACAGTCGCGTAGGAACGTGGGGGTGGAGGGGGCGATTCGCCCCAGGTGGCAATGTTTCTGGGGCGTTCCAGCCCGTAGCCATGTCCCTGCATACCGCGGCCACATCCCACGCACTGTAATCACACCCCTCTCGCCTCGCCTCCACCCACTCCAAGCTCTGCCACTGCTCCAGAAACATGAAAAGGCCATACTTATGGTAGCCAGTGAAAGTGGTAAAGGGAGAGCCTACGTCTCAGGCAGTGCTTATATGGGAAGGGCTCGTTAATCAGGACACAGCTGGCCATGACGCTGAAGTTATATAATCAGAGGCTTCAACAACAGAAGGTTGCTAGGAACTACTGATACCATTGGTGGTGACAGCTGTGGTGATTTTTTGCATCCTCCACCTGTGTGCTTTGGACCTCAACACTTTGCTCAGATTATCGGTTTGGCTTTTGGACTATTCCCTTTCTGTACTGTTGTGTTTTTGCTGAGAGTTTACTTCAGTCCCGAGGCTGCTTTGTGGAGCTGCCATTATCTAGCTAATTAGGCAGCTGAGGAACCTTAGCAGGCTGCCAAGCCCAGTACAGAAAGGTTAAGAATCTGCCCACTCCACTCCACTTTAGATGTTGCCAGATTACAACTCCCATAGCCAATGGTGAAGAATGATGCGACTTTCAGTCAAAGAACATTTAATGTGACATAAATTGCCACTTCAGACTGAAGACCATCCATCTGGCTTTAAAAGCATTTTAGTCAGAATGGGTGAATTCTACTCTGGTGTTGCCTTAAGCAGAACAGGGGCAGGGGATGATTTTCCTTCCAGATATTGCTGGAATGAAAATCCTGGCATCTCCCACCACTGGTTATTCTGGTTGGGGTTCCTGGAACTTTCCATTCAACACGATCTGGAGGATTGTCTGATTCTCACTACACATTAGGCCATTACCTTATCTACTCTCCCATGCCCCCTGGATGCATTTATTCCTACAATAAGAAGTGATACCATGGATCTCTCTATTATGTTACATCACAGTAATGCTAGATGATGACAATGCATGAAGGATGCTGTAGCAGTGGACTTCCTGCACTGGTGATGGAGTTGGGCCATGTGACCTCTGAGGTCCCTTCCAAAGCCTTGGATTTGACTACTTCTCATGAGGCACAGCAATTCATCCTTAATTAGTGTGGGGTAGTGGTTTGAGTGTTGGACTAGGACCCCCTGGAGACCAGGGTTCAATTTCCTGCTTGGCCATGGAAACCCGCTTGGTGACCTTGGGCACGTGGTACACTGTCAGCCCCCCAAAAACTTGTGATAGGTTTGCCTTAGGGTCACCATATGTCAAAAATGACTTGAAGACACACAACAACAGTAAATTATTGGTTTGAGCCAAATTTCAGAAAGAGTAACATTAAAAAAAAATCATAAATAAAGGATAATATTCTGAAATAGTTTTCAAAGGAAATGTTCAACTTTATTTTCAAAACCTGTGAAACACAAAATACAGAAGATCACAACCTCTTTTTGTTTAAATATTTTATCACGGCCTCTTTTTAAACTCGGTAGGTATTTTACATGATAAAAGACAACCAGGTGCAACCTATTTAGCATTTAACATTCTATGGCTATGCTTCATCCCCTTTCTAGTTTTGTTCTATCAGTACAGGTTTCTCCCAACCCTTTGAAATACAAACCATGTACCTACATCAGTGTGGTCTCTCGTAAAGTAGAAACTGTGTTCAATGGTCTCCTCTTTAGCTTTCCTTTAGTCTTCTGAAATTACTTTTTCCAGTAATCCTCACAAAATATCATGAATATTATTTGGCCTTACCTGCCCCTGTAACCTTCCCAAGTGATGAGAAATCCATTTTTGCCTTTATAGGGTATATTTCATTTGGCATTGTGAGAGAGATGTACAGGGCAGAGTCAGAAATCACAAGCCAGAAGTCAAAACATGCATTCTGCTTGTGAAAAATAAGCCAAGGGAACCCTACTGTACTGTGACATACAAACTAGGTTATAGTACTGGTCAAACCATTTACAAAAGTGTAATTCTTTTAATTGTCCCTAAAAACAAAAGTAGGAGTTGGCCTTGGGGGGAAAAATGAAGAAATCCAAGATTTTCAAAAACAGCTATGACTGGGAACAACATTGTCCATTGCTAAATAAAAGAGAGGTGCAAAGAGATACGTTCCTGCCCTAAACCTAGTCTTCTAGAAAGTTGAATTCTTTCCAGATTTTATTTTTGTTAAAAACAACAACTACAAGAGCTCTTCCAATGCAAATTCCAAGGTAAATGCAATCTAGTGACTTTATATTGCAAGTTGGAAAGGACTGTAGTGGCTTATGCAGTTCCTGATGAATTCTGCAGGTCAGGCTAATACAGTTTATAACAATTTAGCAGTGGTGTCCGCTGGTAGGGCTTGGAAAGGTTACTTGTTCAATGAGAGCTCAGGCTGGTTGGGAGATTCTGGGTGTAATGCAAAAAATTAACTTTTCCAAGCTCTGTTCATTGCTAATTCTGGGTTTTTTTGACGGGGGGGGGCAGTAGAGTATTCTGAGAGACAGTAACAGCAGCCCTGCAGTATTACACTGTATTATATTGCAGGTCTGAGTTGAGGGAGAGGCTGGTCTGCTTTGGATTCCTGGCAAAATCCTCATATAAGACACAGACATGCAGAGAAAGAGAGAGATTTCAGTCAAGGTCAGCCTTCTTAAATTGCACCCCTCCTGTGCAAAGCAACTCAGCTGCTCGCACGAAGGCTCATCGTCCACTGACTTGAAAGGAAAGACGTGCCTTCAAGTGCCATTTTCCTTGACCTCAATTAAGCTTGGCACACCAAGGAAGACCCATGTAAGAAAGAATAAGGAATCCTGTCTTGGGTGCTATCTTTGGTTCCTTAAGTGAACATCTACTGCCCAGTCACAGATAGAATAACATCTGATCATGCTAGTGAAATTAAAACATCCATCCACAAGCTTGTAATTCAACAGTCATTTGTCTTTTATCTTTTGCTCTCATTCCACATCCACTGCAGTGGGCTTGGAAAATACTTGTATTGGGTTTACTGTTCCTCAGCACAGTATCCACTTCACATCCCCCTTGAGACTCGTTGAGAGATAAAGGGTACCCTTGCTTGTGAAAGATGATTTGTGAGCCTTTTACACACAATTTGTAGGGAAAAAAATATGCACAAAATCATGGGTACATTTTTAAAATGCAAACAGGAAGAATGTGTATACTTGAAAAGTACATACAAACATGCTTTAGTCAACATGCCAATGCCCACAAAGCTGCACACATTATGAATGTATCTTTTTTTGTAAAAAAAATCCCAAACAAACCTGTAAATTTTAAAAACTGTACAAATTCCCTTGCAAGAAAGAGAAAACAAAACAAAACACAAAGTCTTGCAACCAAATTAAAAATTAAGACAGGGCAAAAGTGCCCTTTTCAGATCCCTTCAAATTCTGCCTAATCCACACCCATTAAAGCCTACCATCTTCTCATTTACTAACTTACCCGAAATTAAGTAAACTGCACCACAACTGCAGCATTCCCCATAAACTGCTGTGATCCAAGCTAAAAACATTTGTGCAGGAAAATCTCCTTTGCAAAAACAAATCTGGATCTTTTGCCTTCAAAATGCCAACCAGAGGTTGTCACTTGAAAAGCTAGGCTTGAATGGAAATTCTGAGAGTGACAATCAGTTTTTTAAAGAGCAACTGACTCTGCAAGCTAATACTGCCTGACCGAAATTCTGAAATAGCCAAAGCTATTTTTACATCCATGTTAATACAGTACTTTTGGTATTTCATTCACTGACTAATCCCATCCTGGATTTGCTTAATACTGTGCCTCATACCACCTAGCCACAAGTAACAACAACTGTGTGATAGCCTCCACTATTGGACTGAGGCAGGGCCAGGGCTAGATTTATCCATAAGTAGGCTAAGCACAAGTGTGAGGTTTCTTTTGTTTTGTTTTTAAAAGAAACAAAAACATTTATTTATTAATTTTAACAAAAGCAGTCAAGTCCAAAATCAAAGCAGCATATATTGAGAAAAAGAAAAAGCAGGAAAAAAATAAAGGGAAAGAAAGGACCCTAAAATTAAACAAAGACTACAATACACCTACACCTAGGCAGAAAAAACGGAATGCACAAATATAGGATGGGGGACGCACGGCCGGAGAGCAGTACATGCGGAAGGGATCTAGGAGTCTTGGTAGATCACAAGATGAACATGAGTCAGCAGTGTGATGCGGCGGCCAAGAAAGTCAACGTGATTCTTGGTTGCATCAGTAGAAGTATGGTGTCTAGATCGAGGGAGGTAATGGTACCACTCTATTCTGCATTGGTTAGGCCTTACTTGGAATACTGTGTCCAGTTCTGGGCACCTCAGTTCAGGAAGGTTATCGACAGGCTGGAACGTGTCTAGAGGAGGGCGACCAAAATGGTGAAGGGTCTGGAAGCCATGCCCTATGAGGAATGGCTCAGGGAGCTGGGTATGTTTAGTCTGCAGAAGAGAAGGTTAAGAGGGGACATGATAGCCATGTTTAAATATTTGAAGGGATGTCATGTCGAGGAGGGAGCAGGCTAGGACAAGGAGCAATGGATTCAAGCTGCAGGAAAGGAGATTCCACCTGAACCTCAGGAAGAACTTCCTGACGGTCAGAGCTGTCCAGCAGTGGAATCTGCTGCCTCGGAGTGTGGTAGAGTCTCCTTCTTTGGAGGTTTTTAAGCAGAGGCTGGATGGCCATCTGTTGAGAATGCTTTGATGGGTCTTCCTGCATAGCAGGGGGTTGGACTCGTTGGCCCCTGTGGTATCTTCCAACTCTATGATTCTATGATTCTACAGTATTAAAACACTAAACTAATACAATTAACAGTAACTAACTGTGATATAGACTCAAGTCAACTGACTCATACTCTAGTCGGATTTAAGTTACTTCAATGAATCGGCTTGAACTCGACTTGACTCATGACTTACATATTTTTAGTGACTGACTTGCTGCTTTTAGTTCAGTAACATGTTCATCCAGAAATCTTGCAACTTTGAACAATGCTTCCATCTTTTTTTGCCTGTTGATCACATAACTGTCTCAAGGCCAAAGCGTAGGTGCATTTCTCAGAGAGGAACAGCAAATGGGTTAGGCAATGGGCTTGAGACAGGATTGAGGTCTGCTCAGCAGCCTGTCCCTGCTTTATATCAGAGGAGCTTTCTAAAACTTTTCCTAAGAGCAGAAGACAAGACACACCCCAGCTTGCAGCGCACATTTCCTCACTTCCCCACTTGCAAAGCTGCAGGTGGCAATCTTGCAAATGTGGAAGGCCAACTATACTTAAATAGTTACAGCTGACCTTATTCGACTCTGTCCAGAAATTCTGGAATACAAGTTGAGGTATAAAGTTGGCTCCCAGACTTGAGACTTGACTTGGAAGTATCATGTGAAGACTTGAGATTCAACTTGAGAATTGAGGGTAGAGACTTGAGACTTGACATAAAAGCCTACATATATCACTGCTAACTAAGACATGAAACACTAATTTACTAAAAAAAAAAAGGGCTCTGATTCACAGAGCCAAACTGTCCTGGAAGAAAAAAAATATTATTCTATCCTTACTGAATAATACATAATCCTACTTGAATTACTAAACATAGCCACAGATTACTGCATTGTTAGATTTCTTATTGCTCAAACAGTTCATAAATGGTGTCCAATCTGTCAGAAACTCCCCAGCTGGCTTATTCTTTAAAACCCACATTAGTTTGGTAATTTGGGCTAATTCAGCAAATTTAACAATCCATTCTTTCATTATAGGTATTCAGTCTATTTCCAGTTTTGAGCAAACAATATTCTTGCTGCTATTATCACATGTAGTAATCTATATTTACTATCCAATTCTTTACCTAGCAAAAACATTTCTGGTGTTATTACAAAATCTAACTTTAATTTTTTAAAATTAACATATAAATCATAGACCAATAACTTTTCACCTTCTTGTAAGCCCACCACATACAGAAAAAGGAGCCTTCCTTTTCTTGACACCCCCAACACTGATCTGAAAAATTCTTAGACATTTTCTGCAGTTTATTTGGAGGTTAAATACTATCTATACATCATTTGTTTTAAATTAGAACACAAACTAAGTTTTATATCTATAGACCACATTTTTTCTTATACATCCATTTGAATGTTGTGCCCAAAATTTGGGGCCACCTTATCATATACTCTTTCACAGGTTCATCTTCTGTCTCTAGTTTCTAGCTTGTATATTTTTTAAATTACACGGTCATCATCTTTTGTGTTGTTGTGCACTTTCAAGTCGCCTCTGACATATGGTGACCTTAAGGTGAACCTATCACAGGGTTTTCTGAAGCTGAGAGTATGTGATGCACCCAAGGTCACTCAGATGTTTTCCATGGATGAGTGGGAAGCTGAACCCTGGTCTCCAGGGTCATAGTTCAATGCTCAAATTACTAGACCATGCTGACTCTCGATCATCATCTTTACAGAACTCTAAATAAAATTCATTTTCTCCAACTTCTTTGACTAGCTCTCTCTTATCTTGATTAAATTTATCCTTGAGTTGCATATAAGCAAACCAATTAAGATCTTTATCTTCTTTAAGAAGCATCTCACTTCTTTTAAACTCCCAGCTGTCTTTTGTGAAGTACAAAAGGTTATCATAAAAGAACCATCTCTGATTTTTAATCCATTCCTTCCTGAAAAAGGCTTCCTGAGATGAAGTGGCTATTACTATCTTAGAAAAAAGTTTCTGCCTGTATTTAGATCAGACTCATAGAAGAGCCTTAACTTCATCATAGCAAAGGTAACAATGCCACCCAAATCTTTAATCATCAACCTTCAAGTTCCAAGAGTCTCTCATCTTCCAATAATATCCACTCCTTCAACCATACACAACTACAGGCCTCATTATACAATTTAATAATAGGAATTTCCAGACCACCCCTTTCTTTAGCATCATGCATTATTCTAAATTTTATTCTGGGTTTCCTTGCCTGTCAAGCAAACATGGACATTTATTTCTGCCATTGTACAAATGAGTATTCCATTTCTTATGATAGGATCATTTGGAAGTAGAAAAAAAGTCTTCGCAAAACATTTGCTTTTATTATTGCAATTCTCCCTCAAAGTGATACATTTAGTTTCACCATTTTTTCTATCTCTTTTGGTTTCTTTCTAGAACTTTACATAACTGTTTTGAAACAACAGACTATTATTATTCACAACTGTAAATCCCCCAAGTCCACGGCTTCTGAAACTTAGGACAGAGGTGGAAATTGTGTGGGCTTCCAAACACTGTTAGCCTGCAATGACCAGCATTCCTCACCACTGGCTATGCTAGCTGAGCAGCATGCCATCCAGCAACACCTGGTGAAATTCATGACACTGACCCCCTGAACTGGGGATTTTAGAAAAATTCTCTGAGAGAAAAATCTGAATTCTCTGAGAGAAAAATCACAGATAAGAACCAAGAGCTAGGGAAACACTATTTTGTAAATACAATATTTGTATTTATAAACTACCTTCCCACTGAAAGCCCTTAAAATAGCACACATTGTTAAAGTAGACAATACATTATCACAATAAGAGTATCATCATCATCCTCGGCCACTTTGGAGTTTTTTTCTTCTCCCCTTTCTTTAATAAAAGAAGTACGTTACATAATAGAATAATAGAATACTATTGCATCCACACCAGAGTTGGACTTTTAAAATGTCTCTCTTAGATATTAAAGCACAAGACAATCCTTGCAGGTGGGTGTTTTATACTATTTTTGAATAAAGATGTCCCTTACACCTGTGCATCTCAAGATATCTGCTGTTGGGGACTGGCAGATGCCCCCCACAGTATGCCAGGGACTGGTACCGTATTTGTGCCCCTTGGCTACAACTTACTTTCTTTCTTTCTTTCCCAAAAGCTTTCCAGGACTGGCAGCAGTCATTTTATTACCATTTTGAGTAGCACCACCACCTTGTCATCAGAATTTAGAAAACTTACTCTGTTGGACTACAAACTCCTAGAATCTCCCAGCCAGCATGGCTACTGGCCATTTTGTAGTGGACAGGTAGCCAGGGCTGGATTATCAGTGGAGCAACTGGCGCAAAGACAGTGGCTAGGAGGCCCATCCTGCTATTCGCACTGGACTTTCTCTTTCTCTTCTTGCAGTGCAATGTTGTTGAGACCGAAATGCTCCAGGAGAGTGGGAGGTTGAACACAGAGGGGATGGATGCTGGCAGTTGATTCCTGGAATAAAAGAGCCGCTGGAGCCTTTGCTGCAGTCACAGTAGAGGTGCCCATCTTAGGACTGCAGGCAGAAAAATAAGTTTAGAATTCTCAACAGGAGAAAAAATTATTACAGAAATAAATTATTGGATAGAAAAGCCTGATCCTTTCTTAACTAATCTAAAAAGAGAAAAAGATGGGAAGGACACATGTTGCAATATGTCCTCCCTCATCAAAGAGAAGATTGGAAGAGAGTTCAGTAAAGCCTTACAACAGAAAGCAGTCACTTAATTAATCCCTATGGAACTAGACAACATTATCTGTCCATAATAGTTCTGGTGCTGGTGGCTGACAGAGGAAGCAAAAGCAAGCAGGAAAGGAAGAAAAAAGATCCTAATCTCTTTCTTTCTAAGCCATCTCATCTCTCGTGGATAAGAGAGCAGCAAGAACAAGCACAGAAGTGGCTGTTTCTTCCATCAGAACTCTCCTCTCCAAACCTCTCCAAACAACCCTCCTCAAAGAATGGTAGCACTGGCCACCCAGACCCACTCAGTTTCCCAGCTGTAGGTTATGTGGAGTAGTGGATATTGCATCAGAATCGCTGCTTCTGAGATTCTTGGTCATACCACATAGGACAGAAGAAGGCGGGGGATGTCCAGACCTGCCCCCTCCTTCAAGCCTGAAATGGGCTGGCTTCAGCCCAGGGAGGGCATCTCTCAGAGGAGGTGGGAGGAGGGAAAACGGGAGCAGCACCGCCTGTACCAACATGCCTCACACACCACAGTGCAAAGCTGACATTCTAATACAGTTGCTTGCATACCTGCACAAAAGAGAACTCGCTTTTTTACTGTGGTCACCATAATTCAGCCTAGCGAGTATCACTTCTTGTTGGCTAGCTGGTCAAAGTTGTAAAGCAGGTATGGGCAATCTGCAGCACTTGGCCTGATCTTATGCAGTGCTTGGTTTAATTTCAAAAGTGCCATACAAGTGAACTCTGAAAGAGTGATCCTCCTCTTCCCCAGCTGCTTTCTGATGAGGATAAAAAAACAAAGAGAGAACAGAAGAAGGAGAATGGGGTGGGAGAAACAGAAGGAAAGAAGAGCAGGGTTTTCCTACTTTTTGCTTCAAGTCACTTCCACTATCAACATATGGCTTGTTGCTGTGCGCCCTCAAGTAATTTCCAAGTTATGGTGATCCTAAAGTGAACATATTATGGGGTTTTCTTTGTAAGAATTTTTCAGAGGAGGTTTTGCCATTGCCTTCCTCTGAGGCTGAGAGTGTGTGACTTGTCTCTAATCACCCAGTGGGCTTCCATGGCCAAGTGGAGTTTTGAAACTTAACTTCCTAGAGTCCTACTACACCATGCTGGTTCTCCTCAACAACAAGAGAAGGCCCTAGATACTTAAAAAAAAAAGACAGCTGTTCAACACTGCTTTAAAGTAATGCTGTGATGCACTTCTCTCCCTATAAAATGCTGTGGAATGGGACTAACCACTGGCTCTCACCAGAGCTGCAAGTGCACAGCATTGTACTGTGCAGGTGAAATGCAGTGCACTGAACTCTAACCTAGAATTCTGTGAAAATTCAGCTAGGATTCTGTGAAAAAAGAACATGCATCTTTGCACGCCATATAAAATTATAGCTCATTATCTGTTGGCACAGGAAACTGTGTTTTAGCTTTCATCAGGCAGAAAGAGGGAGAGGAACAGAGTTAGGAGGCTGGACTAGGGCTGTAAAGACTCAAATACCCATTCCACAATAAAGCTCATGCAATGATCTTTGGCTATTTGTTTTCTGTAATGGTAACCTCTCTCATAGGGTGGTTTTCAACCTGGAATTGGGCAGAGGAAGTACAGTGCCTCAAGCTGCTGGGATGAAAAGTGGTTTATCAATGTAGCATATGTAATAAACATAAAATAATTAAATGATGGCAATAGGGGCCCCCGTGTGGGAAACAAAGGAAAGAAACAACTAGAATGGTAAATTGTAAACAGTGCTAAGTCCCAACATTTTGAATTATAGGAATTTGATCCATCTTGTAGAAGTACGTTACACTTTAAAAGTGTTGGGTCATAATAAAAATGTATCATCCACAACCTCAGTTCCCTAGCATTTCTCAGTTTTATTTTTCCTTTTCCAAGCTCTGATATTAGAATATATAACCCTTCTGCTTTAGAGATGAACCACAGAAGAACAGAAACAAATAGGTGAGAAATGCCTATTTAATATTACAGTCCAAATTTGGAGCCTTTACAAATTCATGAGTTTCTGTGTCCTTTTATCTTCATGCAAGGCATAAGGCTAGTTCCAGGCAGTCAGGCAAGTCATCACTTTCATTATACTGCTGAACAAGCATTCAGAAGCCCATCAGGTCTAGGTCACTGCAGGCCAAAAACACAAAGGAGCAGATGTAATCTGCCCCTGGGAAGTCGGCCAATCCTGGTTCTTTATATCAAAGCACTAAAGATGGATGCTGAGAGAGTCAGTGCAGCATCATTCTGACCTAGTATGGCTTCAGCAGTAACAACATCCAACATAAGTCAACAGCAAATGCAGGGCTGAGGGGGAAAACATTAAGCAGCAAAATAAATGAAATACCATTTTTGCAATTAGTGTCCCGCCCGAGACTGAATTCAAGGCAGCAACCCCATCCCTCAAATGGGACCATTTTGCTTGATTTGGCCTTGAGTGTGATGCAGAGTGAGAAACAGCAGGGTAAATTACTACAACTTCATCCTACAATAAAAATGAAAATAAATCTCCTGTCCCAGAATAAAACAGGCCTGGCTCTACTCAGGATGTGTCCACATCACACAGCTATAAAGTTCTGATATGAATTTTACTGCCATGGTTTTAAACTAAGGAAACCTGGCATTTATAATTTAGGGAGATGCTGAGAACTGTCTCTAAGAGTACCCCAGAGTGCTTTACAAACTACAAATCTCAGCATTCCATAAGATGGAACCAGAGAAGTTGAATTGGTATGAAACTGCTATAGTTGGGCATTGTGGATACCCCCTTAGCTCCTCAAATCAAATGGAACTGGCTGTATTTAAGATGATATGGTGATCAAGAAGAGACTAATTAGTGTCATATCCAATCACAGCATTAAGGTAAGGGTTTTGAATGAACATTCTTTTTGGCCTGTTGTGTTCCCCATTTTACCTCAGCAACAGTGTGGCTCTTCTCATTGCTGTGGCCTTCCCAGGATGTGTCCCTATGGATGGGGATGAGAATAAGATGGCTTCTGTCTAACCAAATGAAGCCAACTTCTCTGCTTCTATTGGTGTTGTATTAAAATGTTTATGCAACTAACCCAATAATTCTGCACGTGTCATTCTAGGTAACAGGACATGGTGCTATCTTTTAACTTGGATCACATATCTATCCACTGCCATTATAGCAATATATATATTTTCAAAGGATATTATTGCTACATGCAATTCTACGTTTTTTAGCCTGGTGTAAAAAAAAAGTACAGTGGTGGTAAATATTAAGTTATGATATTGTTTTTTTGTTAAATAGTATTCATCTTTGGAGGTAAACCAGAATGGTAGCTTAGCAGTATATTGGCTTACTGGTCCACTCTTTGCAACGACCTTTTTGTCTAAGCAGGCTTTTAATATGTAATCACTTATAGGTAGGCTTCTTATTGGGATGTGCGCTTCATATATTTTTAATACTATTTTAAATATGATGATTTCAATTGTTTTTAAAACTACATTGCCACTACATGAGAAAGGAGAATAGAGAGACAGACAGACAGACAGACAGACAGACAGACAGACAGACAGGTTTGCTGTGTTAAATCAGTTTCCTCTGAACAGCTAAAATCCATCGTTCAAGGAGATACCACACTTTGGAAAACTGGCAGAGCCAAGTAGATATACTGAAATTTTAACACGACAGGAGCTAGTCAGTACTGTAGTCCACGCTTGTCTTACTGCAAATCCTGGAGAATTCTTTCATCAGCAATTTGTTCCCAATAATTCAGACATTTTAAAAAAACACCTCAGAAATCTGAGTTAAATTTATATATCAAAATCCTCACTCAGCATTGAGGCTGAATTCAGAATAAGGAACTGGATATGTCAAAAGGCTCATTACACCCTTGAAAATAATGGTAAGATATGTTTAATGCGTCACCTGGCAGCAGTCATTCCACCAAGCTGCTGCTGCAGGTGAGAGGTAGGAAAGTGGACTACTCTTTAAGCTCTGCTAAGAGAACATGGAGAGAAGTCTGGGGAACTGAATTGTTTCCTTCCCAGCTGGTCATTGTTATTACTACAGTGCTTCCCAAGCTATCTGATGTGGAAGAACAGCAACTTTTTTTCCAGATCTGCCAGGGATCAGTACCTTATTTGTGCCCATTGGCTACAACTGCTTCTTTCTCTTCCGAAAGCTCTCCAAGGAACAGCTGCAAATGGCTACGGGACCAGAAAGTTCATGCACCACCACTTTGAGTAGCACTATGACATTAAAGGAAGAAGGGATGATGAAGGAAGAAAAAAACAAGCAAATGTGGGCACCAGTTTGCTTGTTTCCTTCTTCTCTACTCATCCCTTTTTCCATTTGTGTCATGTCTTCTCTCCTCATTGTCTCACGTTCAATCATCTTTTAGATTGCAAGCCTGAAGACACAGAGCGTTCCCCTCACCTTGCTTTCTAAAATCAACCTCTTGTATGCTGTATGGTTGACATATGGAACAAAAAACTCACAGAACACTCCAAGGCATATTTATAAGCAGGATCTCCTGTCTAATAGATATTGATGGTAGGGACTCCAAATCCTTCACAAGCAAGTACAAGTTCCCTGTTTTGGTTCTTCAGTGGCACAATTAACCAAGCTTGCTTGTGTTTGAACTGATAGGGTGGAGGACCAGGTCATTAGAGAGAGACCCAGCTGTAACTATGGGGACCCTAAGGCAATCCTATCACAGGGTCTTCTTAGCAAGATTTGTTCAGAGGGGATTTGCTACTGCTTTCCTCTGAAGCTGAGAGAGTGTGACTTGCCCAGCATGACTCAGTAGGTGTCCAAAGTCAAGCAGGAATTCAAACTCTGGTTTCACAGAGTTGTAGTCTTAACACTCAAACCACTAAACCATGCTGGTTCTCACAGATACCAGCTTTTGGTGGGAAGAATTAGCAAGTAGGGGAAACTGCTACAAACTCTCCTCTGCTTCTTTCTTCCTTTATACCTCCCTCTTCCAGCTTCTTTTCTGCTGGGCTTCTCAAGCACGTGTTAGCTGCAATTGTGAATATGCTCTAGGAGCAATCTGGTGCACACACTCACTCTCATCTATTATTCTGTTCTTGTTGTGTGCCTTCAAGTAGTTTCTGATTCACAGCAACCATAAGGTAAACCTACCCTGGGGTTTTCTTAGGCCATTTCCACACTCGAGAGTTATAGCGCTATTATCCCACTTTCAACATCCTATGGAATCCTGGGGTTTGCAGTTTCGGGAGGGGCCTCTCCCAGCTTTGTCTGCCTGGGTTCTCCATAGAGCAGCAGGCAAAGCCTGAGGGGTAGGGAAGTAGAATTGCAGTGATCTACCAGGACCCTGTCTCCTGCATCTGATGGCCTGTTCCATAGTCTGTTGGGTTTGAGTGTATTTTTTTGAAGGTGGGTGACAAGGACAGAATAGAGATTCTGCTGGTGTACCACCCACCTTGCTGTTCAACTGTCTTCCTTCCTGAGCAGGCTGAGTTCTAAGCAATGGTGCTGGAGTCTCCATTGGCTCGATGTCCTAGGGGACTTCAACATCCATGCTGAGATCACTCATTTAGGAGCAGCTCAGGATGTCATGTCTTCCATGAAGACCATGGGTCAGTCCCAAGTAGGATCTGGTTCCACCCATGTCACATGACAAATTCTGGACCTGTGCTGGGTAGGATGACAGTGATCTGGGTGTGGAGGAACTTTCTATAGTCTCATTGTCACAGACTGATCACTACCTGGTGGGGTTTACACTCACTGGGAATCAGAGCCTCTGCAGGAGTGGAAGGCAAATTAATATGTCTACCCCAGAGGGCTTATGATCTGGAGCAGTTCCTACTGGCTCTTGGGGAGATTCCTGATACCTCAGCAGGTGATCCTATTGAAGCTCTGGCTGATCTCTAGAATAGGGAAATGGCTCGGGTGGTGGACACGATCACTCCTAAGTGTCTCCTCCCATGGTTTACTAGGAAGTGGGTGATGATGAAACAAGTAGGTTGGAGACCAGAGTGTCAATGGTGGAAAACTTGGAGAGAGACCACTGGAAAGCCCATAGTGTGGCAGTGACAGATGTAAAGAAATCTTTTTTCTGCCATCATTGCATCTGTACAATGTCATCCAGCACAGCTGTCCCAAGTGGTCAGGTGCCTTTTACACTGTGTCCTCCAAAAGCAGCAGATAGACCATCCAGCAGCAACAGTTTGCAGATAAAATCACCCAAATCCACTATGACTTGGATTAAGACATGTTCAGTGGATGTCATCTTGGTTCCTATTTGCCCTGTGTTATTTGGATACTTTTTGATTTGTGGAGTCTGAGAATGACAACAAGATCCTTGGACTGGTGAAAGCCACTGTGTGCATACTAGGGCCATTCCCCTCCTGACTTATAAAAACACAGAGGGAGACTGGCTGAATGGGTAAGGGAGTGGTGAATGCCTTGCTGTGGCAAGGCAGAGCTCCATCCTGTCTAAAAGAGGATCTGGTGAAGCTTTTACTGAACCTCCTCCACCGAAACCAGCTGCACTAGATAATTACCAACCAGTCTTCAACATCACTTTTTTGGGAAAGGTTCCAGAGTATGTGGTGGCCTCCCAGCTCAACGGGTTCCTGCATGAAAGGGATTATCTTAGATCTACTTTAGTTTGGCTTCATGTCTGGCTATGGGACTGAAGTAGCTTTGGTAACCATGGTGCATGACCTACATAGGGAACTGAACAGAGGGAGTGGATCCCTGTTGGTTTTGCTGGACTTCTCAGTAGTTTTTGATACCATCAGTCATAATATCATTCT
>CAOKZL010003697.1:0-75921 GCA_948472985.1 Iguana delicatissima | reverse complement strand
GGAATAAGGGAAGGTTAATAGGTAGGTATAAGAATTTGTTCTCTTTTATTTTTATGTGTAGTTCTTGATTGATAGACGATTGTACGAATATGAAATGTTTTAATTTTGTGATTTTAAATGAATAAAAATTATATTAAAAAAAAAGTGGACGTGAAGGTGTTAGTGCGCCTTTGCATGTCGCTAAAGCGTTGTATTTGAGCAATGGAAAAAATGCATTTTCACTCCCTCAGACTGCTTGTACTACGTTTCTACAACTACATGCGGAACCATTGAAGTGCTTTCTTTCAGGAATAGGCGGATTGAGGGCGTGCCCGGCTTGTCCCTCCGTCATTTCCCGTCCTGATTTGTCCCTGCCCACCAAGTAGAGGTTGTCACCATTTTCCCTCCACGTGAGAAATGATGGAGGAGAAGGAAAGCAGGGAGAAAGTGGCAGGTAAGTTTTTTCTAATAAATCAATGCTTGCAGAACTTAGGAACCCTCTTCTCACTGGGCTAATTTTTAGGGGGAGGGGCCAGCTGGGGGACAGTCATCTTAAGGCATTCTGGCTGCTCACACGGATGTTGAGAGTTTCAGCCCTTCTCCAAGTAAACGTTTCCAAGTCTCATGGAAGCTGCGGTCACTCATAACCCCCCCCCAAACACGCCATCCCCTTCCCCCTCCCCTCCCCAGCCCATACCCCCTTGGCAACCACCAAACATGCCCACTGCAAAAAAGGACCACCCTGCAATCTGCTCTGCCAGCTTTATGGGACCTGCAGTCGCTCAATTTCCTCCTCAGAAACATCCACCACCCTCCCTTGGCCAACAAAACCCCCCTCCCACCCTGCCAAACATGCCCCACTACAAAAAAAATCACCCTGCTATGCACCCTGCCAGCCTCATGGGACCTGCAGTCACTCAAATCCCCCCCCAAAAAATTCCACTGCCCTCCCTTGTCCAACAGAACTCCCCCCACCCTGCCAAATATGCCCTGCTGCAAAAAGGACCACCTCGCTATGCATTCTGCTAGCCTCATGGGACCTGCAGTCCCTCAAAACCATCCCAAAAACATCAACTAACCTCCTCTGACCCACACATTTCCCCACTAGAAACTGCCCATCTTGCCCCGCTGCACAAAGCACCCCCCCGCTATGCACTCTGCAAGCCTCATGGGACATGCAGTCACTCTGACCTCCCTCAAAACCAACACTGACCTCCCTTCACTCCCCCTTTTCCCTTACAGACCAGCCAAGATGCCCCTCTGCATGAAGGCCCTCCCTGTTATGCACTGTGAAAGCCTCACGGGACCTGCAGTCACTTCAAAATGCAAATTCTTTGTGTCTTTCCCATCTTTTTAGGTACTTGACTGCACCTCCTTCTGCCTGACCAGGGACTTCATGGATTCTACAGTGTACTCTGAAGGCATCCCTTCCAACAACAGAAAGCATCATGTATACTGCAGTTGAGCAGGCTGTCCATCTGGCACACAGGCATGATGGGAGCCACAGGCCTTTCTACCTCAGGGAACACTCTACGAGCCTAATGGGACCTGCAGTCGCTCCAGCAGTCCCTGGGCACAACTGAAAACTGTTCAGTTTGACTTCAGACCATATCTACTCAAGATGTTAGTGGTCCAAAGTTAAACATTTAAAGCCATCATGAGAGTTGCCTAATACATGCAATGCTTAGGGTTTTGCTAATAAATGTTGCTGTTTGTTGTTTCCCAATAAAAGCTGATCTTTACCCTCTCCCTGTGGTTTCTTCTCCCTTTCAGCAGAGGGGGTGGGCCAGCTGACAGGGGCATTTCTTATGTAGCAGCAAAGGTACCACACAAACACGGTTACTGTGAAAAAACAACATCTTTATTAGCTGTTAATGTCACGCTGGTGACAGTAGCCATGCCAGAGGCAGACATCCTCAACTCCCCTGGCACCCACAGACTGCCCTCCCCCTGTATTTGGCCCTCCCATGTGGTCCTGAGATGCCCCCAAAGTGGGCAGGGCAGCAAGCTCAGGTCCTCAGAGGGCACTGTGGGAGAACTGGAGATCCCACCCTGATGCCCAGGAAGTGTTTTAAAAGCCCAGGGGTGAGCACTGTAGAGCCCATGGTGCTGGTGACAGTAGCCATCCCAGAACAGACATCCTCCACTCCCCAGGCACCCACAACTGCCCTCCCCCTGTACTTGCCCCCCAGGTGGTCCTGAGATGCCCCCAGAGTGGGCAGGGCAGCCAGCTCAGGTCCTCAGAGGGCACTGTGGGGGAACTGGAGATCCCACCCTGATGCCCAGGAAGTGTTTTACAAGCCCAGGGGTGAGCACTGCAGAGCCCATGGTGCTGGCGATACTAGCTATGCCAGGGGCAGACATTCTCTACTCCCCAGGCTCCCACAGACTGTGAAATGCTACCCTGCTGTCACATTTCAAATGGGGCTGGAAGTTCCATGATGTTGTTTCTACATAAAGATGTTCCCATGCAGAAATGTCATCTGGTAAAGTTAAAAAAAATTGAAGCATCCAATCAAAAACGCAGGGGCAGAGTAAAGGCGAAGCAGGGGAGTGGTCATGGACACTGTAGTGCGGCAGGAGAAAGCGATCTTCTCCACCTCAAGTGGAGGAGTGTGTGGAACATAGTGTCGCAGAAATGCAGCCATAAACTACGCTCCTGCGATGCCACAAGGTGTTTCTGCCGTCTCGTGCGGAAAGGGCCTAAGTGCAACAACTGCAGACAGTAAGTGTAACACAAAAGCTGCACTTCCCATTTGGCAAACTAGCAGAAAAGAGAAATGACTGTAGAATATGGACTCCAAGCAGGTGTTAGGTAAAATTGCTGACATCCCTAGGTAAGGCTGGTGAAATTCCTGCCTGAAACACTAGAAGGCCACTGCATGTCAGTGTTCACAATACTGGACTGGATGACCCAACTCAGTATAATGCAGCTTCCTAAGTGTTTGTGTACCCCACGTGGTGGTGGTAAATTGCCCTTCCCAGCCAATGGTGTCACAAGGTGGCTGCTGGACTGAGTAATGACTCTTGGCCATTTATCAGTGTAAGATCCAAAAATATGTGGACCAAACAAGGATGGTTTTGGCTTGTGCGGGCACACACACCCTAACCTGACCCTGTCTTATGCTGCTTAGAGGAAGAAAGTGGACATGGCATACGATCCTTAAAACCAGATGCTATGTCAGCCTATGTTGTGCTCACAGGAGGACACAGTCTCCCATTGAACTGACTCTACCAGCCATGCTTTCATACTTCACCCCCAGCTCACAAAAGCAGAACAAAAGACCTCCTCTTAACAGATATTTTGTTTCCAAAGTGCCCAGAAGTTCATGTACTAGGGGTTTTTGAAGTCAGCAGTGCAGATGAAAGATACAGTGTTCTCGCAGAAGACCAGCATGGCACATCAAAGAATGAGACAAGCCCATTATCAGCACCAACTCTTCTGTACCTTACAAATGTGGGAGGAAATGAAAGCTTTTCTTCCAAGAGCTCTGATATTCTCATGCATGTCAACTTACCTTGGAGTGCTAAAATATTTGTCCACTATTTCCTGATGTAACTAAAGTGGGTATTTCAAGGGTATTTTTCCAAAGCAAATAGCTATCATGTAGGTGTCCTGATACCAGAAGAATGGTGAGAAGTTAGTGAGCTCCCACATTACATCCTACACATGGGTCCTGAGTGTTCAGAAACACATATAGTTAAGTATTGTAAGAAGTTTACAGTTAACCAGGCAGGCTTGTCTAACAAGGTTTTTGGTATCTTGCAGCTGCTTAAGCTATACCACTTTAAACAGAGGTGGGAATTGTCCAGTTTGTGGGCTGCAGATAGCATTGAAGGGAGGCGGTGTGGTCCTTGGGACCCTCTATTCATCTCAATCCCTTTACACCTCTGTTATACCTACCAAAATATTACGGGGATCTTATCAAATGCTTTGTTGAAATCCAGATAAATGATATACACAGCATCCCAACTGTTATCTCACTGGTAAACCCTGTCCTAGGGTCTACAATTTTGATATTAAAATATGATTCAATGTGCCTGAGAGGTCACCCAGATGAGCACGTAGGCAGCAATGGTCGAACAATCGAAAACCAGATCAGGCCAGTAAAATCCCCAGGCCCTTTCCACACGGGGGGCGGCGAAACGGGGGTAAACGGGGCGGCGCACGCGGGGACGGAGCTTACCTTGCAGCGGGAGGCTCCGTCCCCATGGGGAGCAGCGCACGTTCGCCGCTCTAAACATCGGCAGCGTTCAGTGGCGCTCGGTGGCGGCTGGCGGTGCCCAAAATGGCTACTGGCAGCTTTCAGCGGCACTTCGCCAATTGGGGCAGCGTGCCAGCCAGAAGCCCGCCCCCGGGCAGTTCTGCAGGGACGCGCTAGCGTGTCCCTGCAGTTCTAAATGGGGCGCTGTGACGGAGTAGAGCGTGCGAGTTTTAAAAAGACCACTTGAAAAGTGGTCTTTATAAAACATGGAGCGCCACCCCCATGGCTGCACGAGGGAGGTTTGAGGTCTAGAACCTACCCTTTTTTCACCGCCCTAGCGCACCCCGCGGTGTAAACAACCTCCGTGTCCGGTCATCCCAGCGTGGGGATTTACCCCTGTGTGGAAATGGCCTCAGTCACATAACCGCAGGAGACCTCAAGCTGTGCAAACCCACAGTGCACAAAGGGTCCTCAGCCACTGAGGAGCCAACTTGAGGGAATTAGCATCTTTTCCCCAAGTTGAGCACTGATAGCAATAAAATCCTATCAGGCAAGGACCATCTACATAAATTCACACCACAACCCAATGCAACTGAAATCTGGCAACACCTTGTGATCTCATCACGCAAAAGGAGTTGCCATCGTGGAACTCCTTTTTCATTGCAACACCCATTGTTTTCCCCGGGAAAGGATTAGCCCTCCAGGTACCTTTTCCCCTACAAATAGTCCCAGTTTTTGAGCGTTTCTTTGGATCACTCCTGGTCATCCCAGCAGACTGTTTCTCCATCCATCAAGTAATCCCCTCAGCCCTCTCCGTCCTGAGCTCCACTTCTTTGCTGTTTTTCCCGGACCAAGAACTTCAGGAAAAGGTGCAGTATTACCCCAGCTACAATCCCTTCAATAGTTCCCCTATCCAGTTTCCTCTCTTTCGCTTCTTAATAGGTCTTGAGTGAGTGTGTGAATGATTGCATTGATGCATGAGACTTTCATTCAATAAAATCATTTTATTGGACATCTTTGTTTGGTTTTTGGCTTGGCTTGACACCGTAAAAACTGGGTAAAAAGATCCCGCTAGGTTACCCTGCCTCTCGCTTTACTATTGCTCGTGCTCTGGCTAGTTTCCATTCCCTATCACGTGGAGCACATTAAGGCATCCTCCAAGGGACCCCAGAAATCAGGGTAACACCACCATCTACTAAACTAGTGACCTGATTGAAAAAAGGCATATAAGATTAGTTTGACAGGCTTTGCTCCTGAGAAATCCATGCTGGGTCCTATTGATCACTGTATTGTCATCAAGATAAGACTCTTGATAATCTTTTCTAATATTTTTCCTGGTATTGAGGTTAGGCTGATTGGACTATAATTTCTTGGTTCTTTTTTGCCATTTTTCACCTAAACAGGGGCAATGTTTACCTTTCTTCAGTCCTTTGGCACCTCACCTGTTCTCCATGACTTCTAAAAAATGGTGGAACCCTCCTCCTCCTCTTTCATTCATATAGAGTCATCACTGTATATGGTTCTTTACAAGTAAAAGAACAACAAAACAGTTGCTAGGTTTCAGGCTTACAGTCTAATTAGGCCTTGACACGAAAGGAAAAGAGGATGGCAGTGTGGGAAGGAATTAAGACCAGCAGAAACTGCCTCTTCTTCTCTCCTTCTGAGGTCAAGGCAGTGGCAGTTGGAAATGGAGGAAGGACCTTTCATCTGTTTCTGATGAAATGGCAAAGGGTTCAGAGAGTATCTCAGCAAGTTCCTTTAGTACTTTTGGATGCAATTTATTTGGCGCTACAGAGTTGAACTCATTTAGGTTAGTGAGGTGATTTCTGACTAACTCACTATCAATCTTAATTTGAAACCCAGCTTTCTTGCCTAGGTCTCTGCTGCTGCATGGAAGTAGAGTACGTCCCCTGTATCTGCTGGACCAATATCCATGGTTTCACTTACCAACATTCCAATGGATGAAGGTGAGGGCAACAGGGAAACAGGTTGAGCTCCTAAAAGCAACCCCCTCCCTGGGTGTCAAACCCAGTGGGAGGCACGGTTGTGCAGAACTGTGTGCCTCTCTTGGTTGAGGAAGGAGTGTTTGTCTCCTTCCTTGGCCAGGAGAGATGCATGGCTCCATATGGTTGGGTTTCCTGCACCTCTCTCAGCAAAAGAAGGAGGGAGAGAGAAGCATAGGGGGCCTAGCTGTGTGGAGCTGTGCACCTCTCTTGGCCAGAGAAGGAGAGAGACTCCTTTCTTGGAGGGCCTAGCCACATGGACCCCCATGCTTTCCTCAGCTGAAGAAGGCTTTCTCTCTTTCCTTGGCTGAGAGAGGTGCAGGCAGCCTGGTTGTGCAGAGTCACATGCCCCTCTCAGCTGAGGAAGGCAACAGGCACTCCTTCCTCAACTGAGAGAGGTGGAAAAACCCTGGCTGCATGGAGATGAATGCTCCTTCCTTGGCTAAGAAAGACATGTACCTCCAAGTAGCTGGGCCTCCTGACAGATTTGGCACCCAGGAAGGGAGTTGCTCACCAAGCCCCACTAGGAAGGTAGGTAGGCAGGCAGGAAGATGTGCTGCCCCCCTCCCTTGCTGCCTCACCTAGCCTGAGGGTCAAAATATAGCATTTGGTAATACCAGTATTTTTTGCCATCCATGATAAATCTGGGAATGTATCCTCCAAAGATATGGAGATCTACTGTATACCATTTGGGGGAGAGAACTGAAGCAAAGTAGGTACTGAGTAGTTCTCCCTTTTCATTGTGATTTCATTGCCACCTTTATTGAACTGTGCCTCCACTATCTCCTCATTCCCTTGCCTCAAATGTATCTGACCCCTCCCCCCTTTCTGTTGCTTCTCTAATCAGTCTCAGTTCATTTTGACCTTTAGCTTTCCTTACACTATTCCTATAAGCTTGGGCTACACATCTGCACTCTTTTTTGGTGATTTGTCCTTCCTTCCATTCTGTATACATACTTCTTTTTCTTTTCACTTCCTCCTTGAGTTTGCTGGGTCACCACAATGGCTTTTCCAGATGTTTCCCATTTTAATTCTTCAATGAGATTGTTGGTGAATGTGCTTTGTGCAACTCCTTCTTCAAGAACTTCCACATTTAATATCTTTTTCCTTTAGTATGTCTAGCCATAGGATTCCACCCAGTAATTCACTGAACTTGCCCAGATGCTGAGATTCACAGGAGAGGACCTCCTCTCAGTCCCATCAGCTCCACAGCTATGTTTGATGGGAATACAAGAGAGGGTCTTCTCAGTGGCTGCCCCTAGACTCTGGAACTTCCTCCCTAAGGAGGCTAGAATGGCACCCCCCATGCTGTCCTTCTGCTGGCAGGTGAAGACATTTTTTTTAAAATTTAGACAGGCTTTCAGAACTGAAGGTTTTTAAGGAGAGGACTGTAAAAGGCATATTGTATTAAACCGTACTGGTTAACTTTCTAAAATATTTTTGAAGTGTATGTTTTTAATACAGTTAATAGTTTAATTTGGTTTTAATGATGACTTTTTGTGTGTTTTTAATTGTAATCTTTTTATGTGTAAGATGTCTTGAGCCCCAGTCTTTGGAAACAGGTGGAATATAAAGATGAGGATGAGGGCGGTGATGGTGGTGATGATAGACACCATGCCATTCCACTGGATGAAGTTTGTCAGTAATGGAGATGGTCTTTCTTTCGAGTACATTCAATTGAAATTGGTAGACTTCCTTCCAAGCATGTGTGTAAAGGACTTGGACTGATAGTTGTGCCACTGCTGCACAGGTGTCACTTGTGGGGAAGCCATCTGGGAGAGGAACACTCTATTCTCTCTTGAATTATTGTACCACCTTTACAGTTTCCTATTGTCACCATGCACCAGACCAAGCTAACATACAGTGGATAGTCATCATCTTGGGTCACATTGTATGGTGCACTTCCAAATTCATTCGGTAGTCCTTGACAATCATTAACCTTTGAACTGTTGGCACCTAGAGCTTCACAGTGGTCTAAATAGTGCCACAAAACACAATTAGGCAGCTGTAATGAAGCTGGGCAGCTTAACAGGAGTTAGTTCAAGGACATTCTCAGGCACTAAAGGTCTCTATGAAGAGAGGTTCTTCTGATCACTGCCACTGTTTGAGATGCCAGTTCCTCTGCTGTTTGTTGTTCTGGAACATCCCCAAAGTCTTGTTCCAAATTAACTCCCTTGCTGGAGACAAGTGAGGACTGAGTCACAACTGGAACACATCCCATACTTTTCAGTAGCAGTAAAAGGGTTGTCAAGGTTTCCACTAATAAACCTCATAACTGCTATTTCCTATTGATTTTAAATAAACCAGGTATCCTTTCATAGACATCTGACAGATGAATAGGAATTTATGATGCTGCCTTATATACAAATCACTACTAGCTACTCAACTGGTTGCACCTCTCTAGGATTCCAGGCAGAGTTATTGTGAAACATCTCCTGCATACAGATGAACTCCTTTCTGCAGTGAATGCAATAAAAGCTTCATTCCTAGCTGTACGTTTTCCACAGAACTTAAGGCGCTGTTCAGGGGAATCTTCCCAGGCAGCTTCTGTCTCAATCTAGAGTCATTCAGCCTCAGTGAGATGACTATACTGTGTACCTTCCAGTGATGCCCTCATTTGACAATAGAGCCACACTGTGGGCCCAAGTCCTATAACTAATTGACTACCGTTAGCCTGCTGAATCAACATGTTGACTACCTACGTGTTGCCTCCCATGCAACAATTGAGTCAATGGGTCTACTGGAAGTGGGACTAATCAAAAGGATTCCAGCCTGTATGTGGAAGGGTGGATTAGGAGAAATCAAAGTAATGAAGTCAAAGTATCTTGATTTTGTGTGTGTGTGTTGTTTACTTTATGTTTCAGAGTCCAGGAGCATTTGCCAGAGTCCTGGTGAAAGTTTTTGATGAGTGCTTAAGAATATATATATAGTTTATAATATCATAGCATATAAGATATTTAACAGATATTTGATCTTAATTTAACAATATTTAGAGTAGATTAAGGGAAATTGGTAGGACACACATTCGATATTACCAAATTGTCTCACTAATTTAGGATCTAAGAGCTGTCTAAATAATTAGTAAATCTGGATTCAACCCAGTATAAGGCATATCCATAATCCCCCTCCACTAGGGAACCCAACAGGGGAATGTTTTACTAAAAGCAGGATGGGGTACACTATACTAAGATGGAGCCATTTTGACTAGTCATATTAGGCACTCTCCTCCAAAAGCTTCCTGAAATATTGGCCCTAGGCAGGTCTCTTCTATTTATATTAATAAGGCATTAAAACGGTGCATTTCAACAACCCACAATCCCATCTCTATAAATATGGAAAATACATGTGCACTCATGTCCTGCTGCTGGATTTTCCATAGGCAACTGACTGGCCATTGTGTAAATGGATGCAGAGCATCCAATGAAGCTAACTACAAAGGATAACAATACTTTCTTTCTCTCCCTGTGTGCCCCTCAACACAAGCAGAAATCCACACTGAGGAGAACATCCTAGGAAAATGCAAGTGCCCTTCGTTCCACTAAATTCAGGAAGTCAGTCTTAGACACAGTTTGGTCAAAAGCTTTTTTTGTTGTATGCCTTCAAGTCATTTCCAACTTATGGCAACCCTATCATGGGTTTTTTTTTAGCAGGATTTGTTCAGAGAGGGTTTGCTTTTGCCATCCTCTGAGGCTGAGAGAGCGTGACTTGCCCAGGATCACCCAGTGGGTTTCCATGGCTGAGTGGGACTTCAAACCATGGTCCAGTGCTGAAACCACTATACCACACTGCCTCTCCTTGGTCAGAAGCTACAAATCAGCAAAAGCTGGAATAAATCTGCACTGTGGGATCAGTATTGCCAGAAGAATTATTTTAATAAAGAAAGGCCAATCTACGTACGGAAACAGCATCTGTTCTGCTTCCTATGTGATAGGGAACTGAATGTGTACTGCCAAAGAATGCATACACCTCTGCTTTCACAAGGCAATACTTGTTGTTTTTAATGCAGTGAGCTGCTTTATCAATAACATTATTGAAAGGTGGTATAAAAGCTTAGGAATGCATGGATTCAATCCTATCACTACCAAATGGGCAATTTCTGTATTTACTGTCTCCCTTGCTCTGGTGACCAAGAAATGCCAAAAATGGCCCAAATGATCTTTATGGTAGGAAAGTCTTTACAGGCTGTAGCATATATTCAGAATAAAACTTCAGACGAGGACATGTGAACCAGGGGCAACACACCCAGCAGATGAAATTAGAGCCATGGGGATGTGCTAGAGCTCCACACCATCAGTGTTTCCACAAAATAACTTGATCAAATGAGACAAGTTTCCACTAGCCAGTTTCACCAAGAGGAAGGCTGTTTCCAAAGATGATGTGTAATCATCTCAGGGGAGCTTCCCATATATAGTATAACCATATATTGGAATACAATGCTTGTGCAAGAGAACACAGATCAAATATGCAAATACAGGCATTGCATGGCTTTAAACAGAAGGAAGCTCAGATTTCCCAGGAACTTCCCTGGTCTGAGTATGCAGCATGGAAAATGCACACATACCATATCAAAATGTGATTGAATTTGTCCAAGGAATTTCAGCATGGTGCAAGATTACCCTGCTAAAGATTCTCGTTCTAGTTGTAGCAGTCTCTGATGTCCAAGAACACTGATTATGAATCAAAACATTTTTATCCTGATATTTTAATAAAATGCTACCAACCCAAAATTAAAGCAATCAAAATAGCATCTCTGCCTTTTGAAAGCAACTAAAAAGCTACTAAAAGTAACTAAAAAGGTTTTTCAGTGGCTCCCACAGTAGCAACTAACTAGCCATTGAAAAATCTGGGGAAGTTTTTAAAAAAATTAACCTAGTGTCTAAAAACACATTATTGATATGAATAGATATGGAGATGAAGTTCCACTGACAAGGCATCTGTATTAAATACAGCATCACCTTTGGAGCACACAGTTGGGGCAAACTCAGCTAGAAGTGAAGGGTCCCTCAGATACCCTGGTTCCATACTTCCTTTACCTCTTTAGAAGCTAAAATCTGCACTTTGAATTGTCAGTCAATGGTCAGCAGAGTTCTTTAAATACTACTGAGACACATCATTTCTTGGATGTACCAGCTAATGGCCCCAGAGGTGTATTCTGTACTTGCTGACATTAGCAGTTTTCAAGGATAATCTCATGGGACAGATTACTTTGGCAAGGTCATGCTTCTCCAAGAGGAACATTAGAACAACACTGCTGGGTCAGACCAAAGGACTGTCAGACCAAAGGACTGCCTAGTCCAGCATTTTATTTGTAAAATAACCCAGCAGATGTACCTGAAAAGTTACAGGCAAGGCATTAGGCTGAGAGTCTGACGTTCAGATTTACTTCTGAGCTGTTTACCTCCACAGCAAACTGCCTTTTATTGACCTAGAATCTTGTCTCTAATTCAGAGCTCGGGAACATTTAGTCATCTGGGACCTTGCTGGACTGTAATTAGCTATCTTCCTTCACTGTTGGCTTTGGTGGCGAGGGCTGTTAAGACCTGCAGTTCAACAACATCTGGGTGATGAGATATTGCCTAGACCAGCTGTAATCTTTTCTTACAGCCTGCTCCAAAATAGACACAGGGACAGTCATGCAGAATTAGCTACAAAAACAGCCGTTGCGGGGGGGACCCTCCCTGAAATCCTTGGTGCAGCATAGGAGGTTTTAACTCTTTCTCTCCCTTTACAGTTCCGACCCAAATCAGCCCTTGCTTGATGCAAACTTGGCACAAACGGACGCTTCTCTTCCACCGCCAGCAACCTGGACGGGATTCGATGGAGATGGGGACTACAAGGACAGGTGCTACAATCTTCCTATAGCCCGGGAGTCCGATCCGGATCATCCCCACTCTTTCCCTCTCCCCGTTTACTATTTCAAAGCCACCCACGCGAGTGCCAGTTCTGCGTGGACAGCGTCACGTCTCGTCTAGACCGGAGCTAACAGTAATCACGAGGGCGAATCCCTGCCATTTCCGCACTAGAGTGTTATAGCGCTATTGTTCCACTTTCAACATCCGAGGGAATCCCGGGGTTTGCAGTTTAGGGAGGGGCCCTGCCTCGAGTAAAGAAACGCATCCCATCGCTCGCCCTGGAAAGACATCCAGTCAACTTCCAAGTTTGATCACCGTCGGGGAGGCGAAGAGACGAACGGCCTCCTCGTCTAACTGTGCCCAACCTCCACCACTTTCTTCTTACTGGGATGAGAAGCTGCCCACCCCAAGCGTGCCTGCGGGGAAGCGGGCGATTGGAGTTGGCACCCGACCGAGATCCTCCGCCCTGGGGAGCCGTCGCGGATCGCCTCCGGGCAGCCCGCGCGCCCGCCCGCCCGCCTCCTCGCTCCCTCTCACCCCGGGTCCCGCCGCGCTGGCCCGCCCGCCCGCTCACCATGGCGTCGTAGCGCAGGAGGTTCATGAAGCGCACCACCTCCTTCCCCTTGAAGTAGGAGAACCACATGGTGCCCTGGTACTGGTCGCCGGCGTCGAGGAGCAAGACGTGGCGCCCCGTCCGCCGGATCTCCTCGATCTTGGTGGCCCGGCGCGCTACGCCGCCGTAGCAAGCCTGCTGCCCGCCGGCGCATTTGCCGGAGTCGCGGCTGGTCTCCTCGACGCGGGCGTGGACGTCGTTGGTGTGGAGGATGGTGAGCTCGAAGGAGGCGGCGGCGGCGGCCGAAGACGCGGCGCAGAGGAGCCACACCAGCGGGGCCAGCTTACGCGCGCCCCTCGGCGCCTCGGGCATCTCCCCGGTCGTCGCGGCCGCGCTCCCCGCTCGGCGCCCTGGAGGAGCGGAGGCGGCGGAGGCGCGGGCAGGGCGGACGAGGAGGAGCGGTTGGAGGGCCGGTCGCGTCTCCCCGGCCGGGGCCCGGTCTTGCCAGCGGAGTCGCGCCTGGGAGCGGCTGTATCTGGCTCCTCCGCGGTCGCGGCTCCTCCCTATCTTGCTCAACCTTCCCCAAAACGAACCTTGGGTCGTCCTTTGTCTCTGCTGAACTGGGCGAGGTAGTTTCCCTTGTTAATATAGGATTTGGACTGTGTGACAGCCATGACTTTTGCCATGTTCTTGCCCTCTGCAGACCTCAGGCTGTTGAGTACAGACTGGAGGTGGCAGAATACCTGTCTTGGAAGGATGCCCTCCTCCCTGATATCTCGTACCTGTTTAAGGACAAGTGGCAACTGGCAACCCTGCTTTTAAATTTAGAACCCTCCTAGCCTGAATGCAGTTGCAAGTCCATGGGAGAGTTTGTGGTTTATTGTTGGGTGTTGTCAAGTCGTTTCTGACTTAGTGGTGACCTATCACAGGATTTTCTTGGCAAAATTTGTTCAGGAGGAGTTTGCCTTTGCCATCCTCTGAGGCTGAGAGAATGTGATCTGCCCAAGTTCAGCCAGTGGGTTTCCACAGCTCAGTGAGGATTCAAACCCTGGTCTCCATAGTATACCGTCCAAACCACTCTGCCTCACTGGCTCACCCCTGTTAGAGTAGAACCGTTGAATTGGTTGCTGGATATTATTGTTGTTTATTAAGGAGTCAGTTAAAAGATGCGTGGTCATTAATTTTTTAAATTACTCTTATCAATTTATTTATATCTTGTTTTTTCTCCAAGATACGTACGCAAGGTAGCTTACAGGATTAAAAGATATACATATAGAACCATGTGTACCTACATTTTTGAGAAATCAAGATTAAAATTGTATTAAACTATCCCTAAAACTAAAACCATTCAGAACATTAAAAGTATAGAATAAAAATATCTATCATCAATATGCATATAGGGCTGTGATTATACAGCTCAAGAGTGATATTTCTTTCAGATTCATTAATCTGAGATACAAACAATGCACATTAATGCATTTTTTTCATTTTGTTTAAAAACATTTATATGTTGCCCTCTAGGTAGCTATATCTTATATATAAATCATCTTGCCAAATTCTCAAACTTGGCTTTCAGGTATTGTTAGAAAATGTCCATTATTACAAAATAGCCCCCATAAACATAAAAAGATATCTTCTTTCAAAATTTGTATGACAACTTTCAACATAGAAGGATGATCAGTCACTAGACAAATACACAGAAAGTAAACCACTCAGCTAAGGCAATATACATTATCTGGTGCAGCAACCAGTTGAATCACCTCTGTATACATATTTAGTTGCTTTTTACAACATTCGTTATGTGTGTGGCCATATATATACGTACAAAATACATAGGAACAAATACAATAATTGGCTGGCATTATGTATTGCAGTTACAGATTTGTAACCTAGAGTCACAAATCCACAACTGCTCTGTATTCATTAACACTACATAATCACAATTGCACTGTCGCCATGATCGTAAGTGCCCTCCCAGTCACACCAAGATATGGAGATCCATTCAGCTGACAATCAGGGTACAGGTGTATGACATTTGCACCCCTCTCCCACTAACAAGAGAGGCTGAGGCAAGGAATTACAACCGGGGTCTTGCTTTTGATTGTCACAGCCTTATTTACTGGTGGGAAGGAGTAGAAACATCATGTTCCTGCATACCGATTGCCAGTAAAACAGAACTGGTAAAGTAGGGGTTTTTAGGGGGAGGGTAGAGTTTGTGTCAGGATACCCTACTTAGTTATATGTTTGTTATTCATTCGTAACCGAGTAGGCAATGTAGATGATGGGCCATCATTTATACCAGCTCTCAGTGCAAGCCGCACTTTTCCTTCCCATCAAGCGGTTGGCTTCCCCGCCATGTACTCCTCCAGCCAGGGACAATGTTACTCCCCACAAGGAAGATCACTTCAACTCTGCCTCTCCACTTCTCCCTGTCTTGTCTTCTTTTTTAGAGTAGCAGCCAACTCTGAGCAGTTGAGTCACCCAGTGTCCATTATTATAAGGGTTGCCCTTTATTTGAGGACAATAGAGCTCCTGTCTTATAGGGCTGGCAGGTGTCCTTATTATAAAAGATGTCCCCTATATAGCAATATTTGGTATTTATATCAAGCAGAGTGCTGAGTAGCCTTTACAATATGAACCTGTGGTAGAAAACAGGAGAAAATACTCAAGATGCTCTTTTAAGAAAAAAATGGAAAACTTTGCATTTATTGTTTCATGAAATCCATCTTGGGATAGGAAAGGAGATAGACAAAAGAAGATAATCTAAATTTGTCTTTTATGTGTACTTGTAAGCTATCCTGAGGCAGGAACCTCATGGATGCTCCCTTCTCAGGTAAAATGAGACAAAAGACTGATTTTTGGATGAAGGCATTAGTGACCTCTACAGGCAGGAAGGAAGCAAGCAAGCAAGCAAGCAAGCAAGCAAGCAAGAAAGAAAGAAGTGAAAGGACAGACCTGCTCTCTAGAGCTCCTTCTCACTCATCACTTTATACAAACATTGATACCTCTTTGCTTCCAACACCTCATTTGAGTGTTGGAAGCTTTTTCTTTTTTATAGACTGAACAAGATGCCAAAAATTCCTGTGTTTTGAGGTGTGGGCCCTCAAAAGCATGTGCATCATGTAATTTATGAATGCGGTGAGAAGTTAACCAACTTCCTGATTTTCAATGCTTCATTGTCATAAATTTTGATTATCCCTTACTGCTCTTTTGAAAACCTGGCAAGACTGCCCAGCAGAGAGTTTCTAGCCTTGCCTTGGCTGTTTCAGTGACAGGTTTGCCACTTTGACCTAGGCTACCCAAAGGGGCTTGTGGGGCTGGGGTGTTAAGGAGGGGTGAACTGACACCTGTTGGCAATAAAATGGTGCTGAGAAGGAAGGGGACAGAAGAACAAAAGTTCAATCAGCTGTTGCGGGAAAGGAGTCCGGGAGTCAAAGCCAATGTAATAGGCTAGCTGGAGCAGAGCTTGGCACAAGCTGTGAAAGGAAAGGGAGTGAAGGACCAGAGCCATGTGGACTTGAAGAGGGAGATTTGCAAGACTGAGCAGGGTTGAACACTTTTTTTTGACAATGATAGAAAAAAACAACTCAAGCTAAAGGCAAGAAAGCTGATTGGATTCCATCTTCTTGGTGACTGACTGATGAGGCCTTATCTGGATGAGGTGAATGAAGATGGGAAGGAGAAGCCTGAAAAGTTCTCCAGTTAAGTCCAGTGCACAGTGTCTAAAACACTGTGCACTATAATAGTCTAGTGTGGAAATGGCCAAGAAGACAGTAACCAGGCGTAAGGTAGGATTTGTCCGAAGGGGAACTGTTGTAATTAACTTTACGTTTCTGAATGTTTAGATTTTATACTAATTGATGAATCGCCACATGATATCCTTAATATAAAGAGTTGTTATGGTTATTCTCTTCCTCTAAAGTTTCTGCCTTATATTCTGGCAGGACTCTAATGCCTTTGACAGGCAGAAATCCTGGAGGGCTGTATCTCTTAGCCCAGCATGGAGATACAGTGATGTGAAAAGAAATGCGTTGTACGGCCAAACATGTGCAGAGTCTTCTGCTTCCCGCAGGGGAACTATTACAACCAGTTTTCCCATCCATTTGTGATTAGAAACAGGATACAGCTCAGCAATGGAAGCACAGATCTCTCAGCTGCCTTTTTGTCACATTCATTCAAGGACAGCCAGATGCTATCGCAATAGGTGGTCCACCTCTGTCTGCTATTTCTTGCTTCGCTTCTTCTCCCCTTTTCCTTGTCCCATCATCTGGCATTTACTTTCCTGGTCTAGTTGGCTGCTGCTTTGGTGTTTTCCTCATTGAGATGAGCACTGTAACTGACACAAGAACAGGACTTTCTGAGCATGTGCAGGAGGCACACATGTTTAAAGCATCCTTTGATCATGGTCTGGTTGCATGAAGCCAAACAGGGCTGTGTAATTAGAAGTAAGTGGGGCAGTGGTTAGGGGCATCCTTTATCCTAGTTGAATTATCATTGGTTCTGAGTCAGAAGCCAAGGAGTCAGTCCTGATTAGGAGAACTCAAAAATGACCCAAGACTGATGAGATCTTGAAGCTTCTTCTCCCAGTCAGGCCACCTGGAAGAAAAGAGGTGGAAAGTTGCTGAGGACACCACAAGAATCCCACTGATAAGTCAGATACCACAGCATCTGTTTGCCTGCTTTGCTCAGGAGTTTTCCAGTGGTTTTTGCTGGCTCTCAGCCTCCCGCAAAGCACAAGAAAGGCCCAGGCTTGCAGAAGATGGCATTATTGGGTCCTACCACTTAAAAGCATCTGGAAGCATCTGGAGGCTTGTGCCAGTAGAAGACTTTTGAGTGCAGGTATGCACATGAGCATGTACTCATTAGGGTGAAGTAAGGAAATGTGCTTTTTAATAGTTGTGTAGAAGAGAGAATTTCAAGCAGGTCATGCTGCTCATACAACCACCACCTGCTAAAATTCCCTCTTCTGCATCACTATTCAGTTCTATATAACTATCACTATACAGCGGCCATGTCCCTTATTTCACATGGCAACCCTAGTGTGTGTGTGAAGACAGAATGAACAGAGTGTGTATGTGTGTAGAAGACAAAGGCCCTTTCCACACCTTACCTTCTTCCAGCGCTGGGGTGCAGGAATTGTGCAAGAGGCTCTCGTGTCCTTGCTGCTTCAGCTCCGCCCGAGCTACCTGCTCACGTTAGAGCCCCGCCTCTTCCTTCCACAGTGCAGCCTGGGAGTTTCCCAGGCTCTGCTGGGGCA
This sequence comes from Iguana delicatissima, assembly GCA_948472985.1. Classification (NCBI taxonomy): domain Eukaryota; kingdom Metazoa; phylum Chordata; class Lepidosauria; order Squamata; family Iguanidae; genus Iguana; species Iguana delicatissima. Next base: position 58,072 of record CAOKZL010003697.1, on the reverse strand, counting down.
GGAAGTGCGACTGGCACAGCTCCAGAGGCTCTGCACGCCAGGTAAGTGCGCGTGGGGCCCGGGAGCAATGCGCAATCATGCACCATTTTCGGCTTCTAGCTGAAAATGAAAAGGTGCACAATTGGTGCCTGCCGGCCCCTGGAGTGTCGCGAGATTGTGAGTGCGTTGTGCAGATCGCTCCTCACAATCGCGCGATGCTCCACGTGCCCTTTCGCATGGAAAATGCCTTGCGAAAAGGGCCAAAGAAAATGTGGGAAGTAAACAAATAGGGTGAGTGTTAAAATGCATTACAGAGAGAAAGACACACCAGCTACAGCTCTGTCCATCCTGGGCAATCATCTCCATAACTTATGATATGTTCTCTGCCCTGTCTATTTCTATCATCATGAATACATTTTTAGGCTCTCCAGTAGCATAAGAATTCTTTAAGAACTCCCTGCCCAACTGTGTCTAAAACTAGCAACATCTCCATTACCAATGAATGTATTTTTCAGAATGCTCTTTGAGTTAGGCCTAAATACCATAAAGGCACCATTTGATCTTGGAAGCTAAACAAGGATAGCTCTGGCTAGTATATAGATGAGATACCACAACACATACCTGGTGCTGTAGGCTACATTTCAGAGGAAGGAACTATAAAATTCCTTGCCTAAGAAAATCCTATGCAATGCATGGGGTCTCCACAAGTCAACAGGTGAATTGGAGGCACATGCACACACAGGGACACACACTGTTTGACTGTGCCTTGAGCGTTCATAAGTCACTCTAAAAGATAGGACATTCTGCTTTTGTAGGCACAGTCTAAAGCTGTGGTTGAGAAACTTTATAATTAGGTAGGCAATTACAAAGTCCTTTAAAGATTTGCAGTTTTTATGATGGCAAGAATATGGTAGAATCAAGACATAGTCCTTCTCCCTTTCAGTGCCCAGTTCAGTTGTTCTCAGTGATGGTGTGGGTTAAAATTAGACCAAACTTTTTTTTTGTTTTTGTTTTGTTTTATTTTTTGCTGTTTGTTTCTATCATCTCATATGTTGACACCCTCCTTAATTAACTTTCTCTTAAAGAATGCAGTTGTTTTTCCGTGTGTTTCATAGCGTCTTGGCTGAGAACTGGGAACAATCAGATATGTAGCAACTATCTGGTAGTGAGGAAAGGAGAAAGTATGCGTTATTAGCATATGAGTAAGTCTAACAGAGTTGTCAATTCCCCCCCCCCAACATTCATGTGCTGTTGCAATTTGAAAAAGCTGGGATTGGAATCCCAAGGTAACAACTCACCTCATTTTCTTCCTTATGCCCATAGTACTCTATCTTGCTATTATTTCTGATGCAGCTTTGCGGTGCAAACTGTTAACTGGAGAATTCAAGACATTTGCAGACAAGCATTCTACCAGAATGCATATTTAAGAGCAAAATTGGGCTTGGATCTGAATGTGTTTTTCCTTTGGCATGTACATTTCTTGCCCATTTTTTAAATAAAAAATATCTACAAACATCCTTTACCTCCACCCCATGGTGGAATAGTCACTTGAATAAACTGTAGCCAGCAAAAGTACAAGAAACTCAGCATCACAGAAGTGAGTACAAACACATGCAACAAGATTTCTCCTGCCTTTCCTTGCCCTGCTGCCATTTATGTGTCCCCAAATCTGCTCTCCTGAGTGGCTTTGTCCAGAGAGGAATTCAGGTATATTCAATGGGATTTATTTTCAGGTAAATGTGTAGTGTAATTATGCAGACTAAGGGCCTTTCCACACTACATTATCATAGTGCTATTATTCCACTTTCAACATCCTGTGGAATCCTGAGCTTTGCTGTTTAGGGAGGGGCATTTAGAATTCTCAGCCAGAGAGCTCTTTGGCCTCAGGAAACTACAAACCCCAGAATTCTACAAGATGTTGAAACTGGAATAGTAGCACTATCAGAGTGTAGTCCGGAAAGGCCCTAAGACTGTAATCCAATGCAATCTTATCTACCCAGGAGCAGGCACCTCTGAGCACAGTGAAAATTTTTTTTTCATAAATGAACACATGTTTTTGCACTATGATGTGGAGGTTATTTAGGAAACACAGCTTGCAAATCCCCATAATATCGACCTCAGCTTCAAAACATTCTTATCTTTTATGTACAAAGGTGCAAAGGAAAGGTTTTATGTGCCTATTCCACCAGGTTAACAGCTTGATCCTTTCCACAGGCATGCTTTGAAGCTGGGGAAGGGAGAGGTTATCGGTTGTTGGCTCTTCTGTGGGTTAAAGGAGTATCAGAGAGGGAAAATGGAATTGCCACTGGGCAAAGGTCTAGTCTGCCATATCTCTGCTGTGCTCTCCTCATATCAAAGAAAATCATTTTATCTAATTAGGGCTCCACTGCTTCTGCTTTTTTCTCTTAAGCCAACTTCTTCAGATTCCTGCACCAGTGGTTACTCCTGAAGTCCCTGGTGCTCATGAAGCTAGAGTGTCATAACTGCTAGATTAAGGGCAACGACCTGGAAAATCCACATGACATACTCTCCAAAGTTGACAACATCCCAACAATAATTAAGAGTCCCAGAGAAAGCTTGACTCTGATGTGGTTTGTGGCATATGACTAACAGGAGCACCTTTTATGCTACTATGCGTTACATGCTATACTTAATGCGTACACAGAATGCTTACAACAAAATTCTCTGTTGAGAACTGAGAGTGTGGAAACTAGAGAAAAGGGGGTAGGATTAGGAGTGAAGTGTTCAAGTTTACAGATGAATAGTACATGTAAAGCATGGGGCTACTCCAGGACCAGAATGAAGGCTTCACCATTTACTAAGGAGCTAACCCTGACAGGTCTCCTGTGCCCCAGATTACCTTTCTGGAGCCCGAGGAAGCACTTCTTGCCTCCTTGTGATGAACATAAAATGCCGGCAGTCTTGCATGTGATTAATGACATGGTAACTATTGTGTTATATCAGGGATTCAGTTGAGAAGGACTAAATTTTCAGGATCTTCCGCAGTATACAATTATAGTGCTATGATTCCACTTTACCTGTCATGGTTCCAAACCACGGATTCTGGGACTGGGAGTTTAAGGAGGGGTATTTAGAATTCTCAGCCAGACTGCTCCTCTGACCGAATTGCCAGGCTCAGGATTTCATGGGATGTAGGCACAGCAGTTAAAAATATAGCACTGTAATTGTGTAGTGAGAAAAGGCCCTTACAAACTGCTGCCAAGATGTACATTGTAGCAGCTCCTTTCATTTGGAATTGTACAGTGGAATCTGGAATGCTGCTTTCTTGTCAAAAACTAATTTATATTAGATGTGGAAATACACATCTGTGCCAGTGTTTTAGGAAAAACAAATGTCAGAGAATATTTGGATATTTATCTTTTGTTCTTTTGTTGTGATATGTTTGTAGTATCTATAGAGATACCATGGGTTACAATTTCCCATTAACAAGCAAAATATTAATAGTAAAAATTAACAATCTAAAACTCTACAAAGATACAAAAGTAAACAATCTGCCTCCCCCATTTCCATGCTGGTTTCCATACAGGAAATAGTAATCAAAGCTTGCCCAAGACATTTTGCTGCCTGAGGGGAACAGCAAATGGGAAACCCTCATGCTGTTATTTTTATATCAAGAAGAAAATCCTGCAAGCACCTCTCCCACTCACTACTAGAAAAAATACAGTAAAAACAGAACAATCAGTTTGCTGATTTTTCAGTATACTCAAAAGCTGCTGCCTGAAGCAGCAGCATCACTATTCATTCCTTATGGCAAGGATAGCCTTGATAGAGAGAGCAGGTTTTGCATCCCCCCCAACTCTGGAGAGCAGGTTTTGCATTCCCCCACAAACATGAAACACTGGGTGACCTGGAGCAAGTCACAGCCTCTCAGCCTCAGAGGAAGGCAAAGACAAACCTTCTTAACAAATCTTGCCAAGAAAACCCCATAATAGGTTCGCCTTAGGATTGCCATAAGTTGGAAATGACTTGAAAGCACACGACAACAAGCCCTGATAGCCATGCGGAAAGTCTTTTAAGTGCTTCTTTTTAAAAACTTTACTCTGTGAAGCAAACTTCGTTTTCTGTCAACAGTCATTTCTCTTTCTTCCTGAGCCACTGGAAGGATGACCATTAGGAGGTTTCTCAGTTTCAGTCCAAAAATAACTTTTCCACGATCCATCGTTTCTCCTTCAGCCCCAACAGTCATTCATCTTCCATCATCCTTTCTCCACATTCCACACCCCTCTTCCCCCCATAACCCACACTTAACCTTCCAAAGCCATTCTAAAAGTATTGCTTCATCTCTCTCCCTATTCTGAGGATAGGTTTGTGTATTCCACGTGGTTAAAGACTACATGTTACTATAATCCCCTGTAAACAAACAAAATGTCCCATGACCCTTCATGATTCACACAGCCCAGGATGTTCTTCTTGAGGGACTACCTTTCCTGAACTTTGTCTCTGACTGTCTCAGATTCTGTTGCCTCAGTTCTGATCCTCAGTCGGTATCAGCCATGTTTAACCCTGTCATTGTAGACATCCCAATTCATGGCCTATGGGAATTCCAGCAAGAGCAGGATGGAGAAAGTGTGGCTCATGCGCTGTCTGCATGTGGCCCCACCCCATTTTTACAGATGTTCCCAAATCCACTTGAATTCTCTCATTTTCTTATTTTTTTCCATTAAGAAATAGCCCTAGTGGGGCCAAACACCCCAAACCATGGTGGCTTAGCTTTCTTCATCCCCCACATCATGGTCGCTTTCAGGCCACCAAAACCATAGTAGTACGGCTGGCTCAGGGGCAAGGCAGAAAAATAATATCCTGCTCCCAACTCAATTGCTCACCCCTGATTTAAAGGCCTCTCACACTACACAATGTGATGCGACTGTGATTCCACTTGAACTGCCATGACTCTGTCCTATGGCATTCTGGGATTTGTGGTTTAGGAAGGGGTACTTAAAATTCTCAACCAGAGAGTTCCTCTAGTGCCACACCAAATTACAAATCCCAAGATTCCATCAGATGCAGCGATGGCAGCTGAAGCGAGATATAAGTGCTGTGATCCTGTGTTGTAAAAGGAAATCTAGAATCATTCTGACAGCTGTCATTTTCATTGTCCACCTACACAATACCACCTGTCAGCCTGCAATCTACTTTTACATGGCCAACTGTTAATCAGATCTGCTCTCTTATCTTTCCTCAAGCTGAGTCCAGGCAATGTACGTCCTCTCATTTTACCCTGACAACCCTGCAATAACTGAATGGAAACAATTATTTCCCAGAATAGGAGATTTTTAAAGCAAGTTCCCAACAACTCTGTAATGCTGAATGGAAACAATTATTTCCCAGGATAGGAGATTTTTAAAGCAAATTCTGAGTCAATTACTGGTTTGCTAAGGAAATACAGGAACTATAAACCCATTGATTTTATATTATTTTTGATAGGCTGGGTCTTTGATAAAAGGCCAGACACAAAAATACAGCCATCCAAATCTATCACTCAGCCTAGAGTGATTAGATTTAAGTCTGTATCCAGAGTAATATCACTAAAATTTATTTTTATACCATTACAATAAAAGTGAAACTTCTAAAAAAAACCCCACACCTTTCTCAAGGAGGGAATTTTGTATGCATTCCTGATGGCATCTGAAATAATGTCAAGTCTTTTAACTGGGAGGTGATAGGTAGGAATTAAGAGTAACAAGGCAATGCAAATAGTTTCAAAAAAAGTTGACTACAAACAATGGCACTGGATAAATAATTATGTAGAAATTTAACATATTTTATTTGTTTATTTAAAAAGTGCAGATTAAACTCCAGCCCAGTCCATACCAAGCAAATTGACCTATAAATAAGCACTACTGGGTGAAATAGGACTACCTTTCAATAAACATGAGTATGATAGTTTGTAAATACCTCATCTGCTGTTACAGGATCTTTGTTATTGTTATATGCCTTGAAGTCAAATTAAACTTATGGCTAATGTATCATAGTTTTTTTGGGGGGGCAAGGGGGCAAGACTTCTTCAGAAGGGTTTTGCCATTACCTTCTTCTGAGGCTGAGAGCATGTGTTCTGCCCAAAGACACCCAATAGATTTCCATGGCCAAGCAGGGATTTGAGCCCCGTCAGATTTCCACACGAGGCTGTTGTAGCACTATGATTCCACTTTCAACATCCTATGGAATCCTGGGGTTTGCAGTTTTGGGAGGGGCCACGCGGCCCCTCCGAAACTGCAAACCCCAGGATTCCATAGGATGTTGAAAGTGGAATCATAGCGCTACAACAGTCTCGTGCGGAAATGGCCCTGCTCTCTTCAGTTCTAGTCCAGCACTCCAACCACTATAGCCAGCTGCCTCAGAAATAAATTAAAGAAAACGAAAACAAAACACAACTCTCTCCCCAAAAGGCACACCTGAATACATTCCAGAGGGGTAGCTGTGTTAGCACACTTCATTGGGAAAAAATGCTAAGTGCCTTAAAGACTAATGCATTTTATTAACAAATAGAATAATTAAAAATTATTGTAATAAAAAAAAATAATTTGCTACAAAAGTCTTTATTGGTTGCAGAACTCTCTTTATATGGTTTCATGCTGCCCTCTTCTGGAACAGTGTTGCAGTTTCCATCAACCTGTCATAGCTATTTATGTAACTCAGTTACTTTTTCAAAATGAAATAAAGCTATTGCAATAAATCACAGATTAATAGACAGATTGTGAAACTGAATGCAAATGTGGCAGCTGAATAGATAAGACAGAAACTATATTCAGGGCAGACACTGAGGATATGGGCAGAGTTAGGGAGCAGAATTAAGGAGCAGAATTGGCAAGCAGTTCTTCAATAAATATATCACAGTGGTTTCTTCTTCAAATAAATAGGAAAACATCTGTACTTATGTGTAGGAATTACAATATTTAATTACACAAAAGTCAGGAGCTTCTATCAAGACAAAATATGAATCTAGATTCAGACCAGCCAAGAGTAAACTTGATATATTTTTGCATTTAGTTGCAAGCAGATAAAGGTGACATCTCGAAGAACCTTCTTCCTGCATCCAACTTATTGGTAGTTAAGATTATTCCTGAACCAAACTGAGGAGAGGAGGGGGCAACTGATCATTGTGTGAATGCTCCATGAACAGCTGAAAGCAGAATTAAGATTCCATATATTGGCCTACTGATACTTCCAGCTAGAGTAAACTCACTGGACAGTACTCAAAAGTCAACTGCAGAACATTTCAGCGTTACAGTAAAGAATTTACCAGTTGTGGTCCTTAAACAAGGATATTACAAAGGAAGACTAGACAAAGCAACAGCTGGATTGAATTATATTCACAAATTCCAAACCATATGCAGAAGTATTGTCACGTACAGGATAACTCCAGCTCTAGAGATTCAGCTCAGAAGTCTACAAAAGTATTATTCAGGAACTTTAGCGTAACAGCCACACATTCTGGTCATTGTCAAGACTAAAAGCCCTATTGGATTTACAGTTTCTTATAAGCAGTAGCATTGCAAATTTGTGTATATGAAGCCCTTATTTGCCGGCTCATTAAAGCAACTCTTTTTTCCAGGCTTCCTTACTGCCTGCCGGTGTCCTGACCTTGTCTCTGCCTTTGTTCTTCCCATTATCAAGGTTTATTAGAATAACATACCTTTGCTCCCCAGGTACTGTTTTCTCCTTCAGTTTTTAACATCCCCTTCCAGCCCCTATGTTCCAAGTATTATGTGGCATCAAACAGCAAAATAACATGATAGTGAATCACAAGGCATTATATGCTATCAGTCATCAAAACACTACATGTTATTAGAATGGAATTATGATGGCATGGCAAGGAAAGCGATTCTGCCCTTCCAAAACTTTTTTTTCTCCTCTTCAACCTGGTTTATTTGTGTGTGTGTCATAAAGCTTGCAAATTGATTGGGAGGCCCTAACACCTTCAGTATCCGCACACTCATATTCACTGGGTGGTAGGTGTTTCCAGTTAAAAAAATATTGTAGTCATCCCTTGTGTTGTTGTGAATCTAAAATCTCTGAAATTTCAAAATGCTGATTTTCCCACACCATGATTGATGGGAGTGGGGCTGGTCAAACAGAGTGTCACACATTGAGCTTGACTGCTGGTCTGAGAAGGCACAGTCTTATTGTGCCTTGGAGAAACGGCATCCCCTTGGACACTCAGAATATGCTGGGCTTGTTTCCCATCAATTCCTCATCATTCCCTTGACTATCATGACTCTTTTCTCTCCATCTGATGGGGACTGTGTTGTGCTTGCCCCACTGTCAGAGCCAGGGTGGATATACTCCCAGGGGCCTTGCTTTAGCCCTCTTTCTTCTTTGGTCCATTTCTGCTGGGACTCTTGGGTTTCTCCAGACAATTGGCAATTCAGTGCCTGTCTAGGCCTCATCGTAGACATAGCCCTTGTCTCATGTGTTGCTTCTGTTCATTGGAAACCAATCTTATGCTATCTCAACCTGCTCCTCTGCTGCTGCTGCTCTTGGCTGTTGGCTTTGGGGTAATGCTGTACTTCAGTCTGAGGCACTTTACTCATTACCTCAGGGTCTCAACCTCTCTGGCTAGCAGCATCTACCCTATCAGAGTTTCAGGGCTGTCTCACACAATGGCCCATCTGAGGCTCTCTGGCTTCAGCCCCTCCTGAAAATACTTGGTAGCTTCTGACCAGCCAGATACCTGAGATGCCAACCACTGGAATTCTTCTGAATATTTTGCCATTGACTTGCTTCCTTCCTTTTGAAACATTAGATGGCAGTTGGCTTTAACCTGATGAAAGGGGTCTTCAAACCACCCCCCCAAGCAGTTCATAGCCTAAAATTGGCAACTCTGGAGTGCAAGCATTGTAGAGGCTCACTAGCCAGTCATAAGACTGTCCCTCCAGCTATGCTGCCATGCATCTCACTTTGGATTCCTCCATGGGGAACATGTGCTCCCATTCTGCCATGAAACCTGCCATCTGGATTAAATATGGTAGTTACTCTGCCTAGCTGTCCAAAGTAGCCTTCAACTTTTGTGGCCCAATGGGGGGTAAGCAGCACAGGAGCAGGTCCAAGTCCTGCCACTGGCCCTGCCAGGTTTGGTGGTGCCACTGCTATGCCTACTGCTGCTGGAACTGGTGGCCCCAGCTAGGCCAGGTTTGGCAGCACTCTCCCAGTGCCCATTGATGCTGGTCAGCTGGCCCCACCTGGACTGCCTGAGTTTCTGTCACCGTGGCATCCTCATCCACTTCAGCTCCACACCCTTGGTCCTCCTTCAATGTGACCAATAGATGCTGGCTTTCTCCAATTCCCTTTGAAGGTACAGGTTCTCCCATTTGGTCTCTTCCACCACCATCACCTGTCAAAAAGTGCCACTGATGTGGACATGTCAGTCAGTCAGCCAGCCTCCTGGCTTGTCACCTGTGTCACTGAGTTGGCTCCCCATCTGGGAACCATGGGCCTCCCACAGCCCAAGACGGTGTAGCTGCCACCATCCCACCATCAGTGATGCCTGCCACTGTCTCTTTGGGGCATGTGCCTGTCCACACCTCACTTGGACAGTCCCTGTCTGGAATCCTAGCTGTCCTAGCTGCCACATGTGGGGTGGTCATCACTGTTAAACTGTCCAGGAACTTTGGTTCCTCCACGCTGGAGCGGGTGCCCACTGTGGCTCTGCACCTGCCTCCTTAGACTCCCATTCCTCCCTGATATATGCTGATTTCTCCTCTTCCAGTCAGTCGTCCTGGAGCTGTTGTTCTTCCTGAACCTGAGCTTCACCTTCAGACTGCATGTTGCAGCTTTGTAAAAGTATCTCAAGGTTCAGGTACAAAGCAGGGAGTCTTGGCAAAATGTCATGTACAGGATAACTTCGGTCCCAGAGATTCAGCTTAGACATTTGCAAAACCTTCAGAGTAACAGCCGCACATTCTGGCACTTGCCAAGACTAAAAGCCCTATTCAATTTGCAGTGTATGATAAGGATTAAAATTACAAATTTGCATGCATGAAGCCATTATTTGTCTGCTAATTCAAACAACTGTTTTCCTCAGGTTTACTTCCCACCCTCTGGCATCCTGACCCTGTCTCTCTCTTTGTTCATCTCCTTATCAAGATTTGTTAGAATAACATATCTTTGTTCCCAAAACAGTGTTTTCTCATTCAGTTTCCATCATTCTCTTCCAACCCCCTATGTTCCAAGTACTACATGGCATAAAACAGCAAATAACATGATGGGAGAGTACATGGTGGATCACAAGGCATTATATGTTATCAGTAATCACAATACTAGCTATCATTAAAATTTCATTATAATGGCATGGAAGGGAAAGCGAAGCCAGCCTGACAAGTCTGAACAAAGACAACGGCTTTATGGCATGCTACATATATTAATATGAGAGTCCTTGCTACCACACATATAACAAAAGGAAACTTCTCAGAGAGAGTTTTCAACCCAGGGAAATGGACATTTGGTAAGCAGATTTATTGCTTTCACACATCAGTAACTGACCACTGCAAAGATCTGAAAGACCTTTATCACTTAGCTCAGCCCTTTGAACATTTAGGACAAGGGATGAGATTTGCATCTTTCTGGATCCTATTACATTCTATCCCACTTCCACAACTGTATAAATGTACTTATAACTGAGGCTTTAATACTACTCCGTACTGCATCTGAAGAAGTGGGTTTATATCCATGAAAAAGCTGAAACTTCTTGCTAATTCCTTCCTTCCTTCCTTATGGGTGTTGCCACGTTTCTTTTTTTTTCTCTCCCTTCCTTCTCCCCCTCCTTTTTACCTCAACGAATCATTTGCTGACTAGTGAATTACAGGGGTATAGCTACAGGGGAAAGGCAAAATTAGGGCACTGACCCCTAAACTTCTAGCAGGGCAGAGAGTGAGATGCTGAAAATAATACATGCCTAGCACTCTTGTATTTGTTGTGGTTACCATTCCCTTGGTAATTTTGCCTGCCTCTTTTCTTTGGATGCCTAAACTATATTTCTAAATGCACAATTGAATTTTTGGGTTACTAAAGTGCTAGAAATTCAGGTACTGAAGGAAAATTTCATGGGAGAAGGCGGAATTTTATGAGGAAGGGAAATGCCTTCTTTTTGGCCCTCCCCCCAGCTTGGTAGTTATACTTCTGGTCAAAAGATACATAAACCTCATTGATTTAATGGATCTGCTCTAGTTGGGGTTACGAATAGCATTCAGGCTACTGTCTAACATCTTCAGAGTAAAATGCTGTCGGTTGTTATAGAATCAAAACTGTTTTGTAAAAGTGTTTTTGCCATTTAAGAATATAAGAGTTATGGTGAATCAGACCAAGGGATTATCTAGTCTGTTATTTTTTTCCCGCAGTGGCCAATCAAATGCAGATGGAAACCCAGAAGTAGGACGAATGCCACTGCACCCAACCATTCATGTTCTTCAGTAATTTATAACCACAGAAAACATAGCTCTAGTATTGGAGATAATATTTAGCCATCCTTTTAACATTTATTTATATATATCAGTAATCTTTTATATAGTTATATATTTTTTCAAATAGCCTTTTAAAATTTATACATATAGTTTTTTAAATGAACTTTCACATTTTAAATATTTAATGTTTTAACTTTATAAACTGTTTAATTGTTTTTTTAAATCTTGTATTTATACTTCTATTAATGCTTTTATATTTCTAATTTGTACTATTTTAAAGAAGTTGTTAGCTACCTTGAGTCCTCTTATTGGGAGAAAGATGGGATATGAATGAATAAAATGAATAACAATAAAAATAGCCCCTATGAATTTCTCCCTTTAAAGCTGTCCACACTTGGTGGTCATGACTGTATCTTGTCGTGGCAAATGCCACAGTGTAGTTGTGTGAAGCTATACTTCCTTCTGTCTCTCTTGAATCTCCCACCATTCCACTTCATTGGATGACCTTCGGTTTTAGTGTTATGAGAGAAACAGAGCATTGTTCTCTGCATCATACATAATTTTATATGTCCCTATCAGGTTCACCCCACTTTACTTTTTCCTAGACTGAGGAGGAGGAGGATCACCACTACCACCACCACCAGTTGCATAAATTCTTCTCACAAAGGCTTTCTCCACCCCTTGATAATTTTCTGCATCTTCTTTGGCATTACTATATCCCTTCTGAGGTTCAGTGATCAGAACACTATGTGAGATTTCAAGCACTATACTTTTATAAATTATTAGATGCTCTTTTTTAGATATGAGACAACCTTAAAATAGCTACTGTGTTAAATCTAGTTGTCAAGAATATCTTGGTACCTTGGTGTCCATGAGATGGTGCTATGTTTCCTTCCACTGAACAAATGTTGATTTATTGGATTTCAGTCTGCAGCCATATAGTTTCTGCATTCTCTCTCATTGCTGCCAGTAGAAATCCTGGTCAAAGTTTATTAATTTTCCTTTGTTTGGGTTGTGTGGCTTTCAATGATGACGGGAGGGAAAGTCCTGAAAAAAGTCAATGGAAGTTAATTTATCTTCATTTCACTATAATACAATGAATAAGCTGTGAGGACACAGGAGTTGTTACAGTCTTCCCAACAACCAGTAGGATCTCTCTCTACATTGCTGGTGAGATTTTGATTCTACAGTTGATTCAGACAAGTGTTAACAAAAGAGTCTCATGATCTCCCCACTGCAAATTCATCTTAACAATTTATTTTGACCATAAATGAGAGCAAGACTTTGTAATATCTCCTTACCTGTAGGCAAATATCTTTATTAGGTGAACACAAAATGACCATTGATAAAGTGGATAACTTAACACAGTATGCTTTTAACCCCTTATTTAGTTCATTGTCCATCAGATAAGACGAACACATTCACTTTTGGAGGGAGGCTCACTCATCAAGGGGATCACATCAACATTACTAACAAATGGCAGGAATGACAGAATGCATATTTGGTAGGTAGGGCGCCCAAAGCTCAATCCTGCACTAAGGCTGGTCCCTCCCTATACTGCAAACCCCAGGATTGCATAGGATGTTGAAAGTGGAATCCTAGTGCTAGAACAGTCTAGTGCAGAAATGACCTAAGTCTTTTACTCCAAGTCTCAAATCTCTGCCTTCAAGTCTCAAGTCCTTGAAGATACTTTCAACTCAAGTCACAAGTCTGGGAGCCAACTTTATCCTGAACCTATAATCCAGAATTTCTGAACAGAGACAAATAAAGTCAGTTTTAACAATTTAAGCAGAGTTGGCCTTCCACATTTGCAATTTTGCCATCTGCAGCTTTGGCAGTGGGGACTAGGATCCTTCTTACTCCCCATTACTGAAGCTTTAAAAGCTTTAGAAGGATCCTTCCTTCTCAAGCCTGTTGCTTAGCACATTTGCTGTTCCTCTCTGAGAAATGCACCCTGCATCCTGGTGGTGAGTCTTGTCTTCTGCTCTTAGGAAAAGATTTAGGAAAAGCCTCCAATATTCAACAGGGACAGGCTGCTGAGTAGACCTCAAGCCCGCCTCAAGCCCATTGCCTAAGCCATTTGCTGTTCCTATCTGAGAAATGCACCCAAACTTTGGGCTTGAGACAGATTGTCATATGGCCAGTAGGCAAAAAGAGATGGAAGGTTGTAAGATTGTAAGTTGTAAGGTTTCTGGATGACTCTGTTATGTTACTGAACCAAGGGCAGCAAGTCAGTCACTAAAAATATTCAAGTCTTGAGTAGAGTCGAATCAGTGCATCATTTATTGCCGAGTTGAGTCTGAGGCCATTTTCACACGGGGGTAAAACCCCGCGGTGCGACGACCAGGCACGGAGGTTGTTCTCACCACGGGGTGCGCTAGCGCGGTTGGAAAAGGTGAGGCACCACACCTCCAACCGCTCTAGCGCAGCTGCAGGGGTGGTGCTGCGAGTTTTATAAAAACCACCTTCCCAGGTGGTTTTTATGAAATTCGCCTGTGCTAATCTGTGGCAGCTCCCGGTGAGGATCTGCAGAGACGCGGTAGCACGTCTCTGCAGATCTGCCCGGGGGCGGGCTTCTGCCTGGCGCCTGATTGGTGGAGCGCTGCCGGAAGCCGCCGAACGCCATTTTGGGCGCTGCTGAACGCCGCTGAACTCCGCTGAAATTCGGCGGCGTGTGAAGCGGTGGAACCACGCTCCCTGCAGGGACGGAGCAGAGATGGAGCAAAACGCTAACAGGTAAGCTCCGCCCCTGTGTGCGCCGCCCGTTTCGGCCCCCCCATGTGCGAAAAGGGCCAGAGTCGAATCACGGGAGCAACTTAAGTCCGACTTGAGTCTGAGTCAGTTGACTCGAGTCTACATCACTGGAGATAACTCTGAGCAAGGCCACAGAGCAAGCCAAAAAAGTAGGAGGCAATCTAGAAATCAGGGCTATGTGACAGAACACAAGAAACCATGTTGCTTAATTAAGTCATCTCTGGGAAATGGGAATCCACTAGGTCCCATGGCCAACAAGAGGAAGTGGAGTAAATCCCAGTCCAGAAAACTCTTCACTGAAGAGGTCATCAGGTGCAGGTCAGTGGTTACTGCCTGAGGCACCGAGAAGCAGATTCTGACCTTTATAATATATTGCGTGTTTAATGTTGGAATACCTCTGTATACAGTCATAAATATACCTATATGTGGAAATGATACAGCTGTAGTCACCACTTGGTAACACCTTGCAGAAGACTGCCTCACCAGTGGCCACTTGGCAGGAAATTGAGGGAGTTATGTCAATGGAGGGGGTCTTCTGCATTCCTCTATTTCACTTTTATAGTTTATTATCTACAGGCAAAACCTATGGAAATGTCAAGTAAAACCCCTTTCTATGCCCATCGTATTTTATTGCAGTTTGAATTTCAATTGTTCCAATGTCACTAATGTGAGTTAAAAATTAGGGCTTGAAATTAAATTGCATTTTGTTTGACATAACAAAATTTAGCAAGTTTCTACATTTTTCAGTGTATCTATATTTTTTTTAAGTAATGAGCTAATGGCAAGTTTGACTAAAAAGTCATGCAAATACTAAGGATTTAAAACTGAAAACATTCCTTTTGAGTGCGTGTGTGTATGAGGGAGTGTGTATATGTGCCTCAAATTGCTTGTCAATTTATGGCAACCCCATGAGTTTCATGGGCCTTCTTGGGCAAGGAATCCTCAGAGGTCGTTTTGCCAGTTCCTTCCTCTGGAATGTAGCCTCCAGCACTTGGTATTCATGGGTAGTATCCCATCCAAATACTACCAGGCCTGATCTTGCTTAGCTTGCAAGATCAGATGTGATCTGGTGTCTTTAAAGGAAAAAATCCTTAAAAAATGGAGTTCCCTTTTTTGTTTTTACTCTGACCAGCAGGGGTCACTCCTAATCCTACAAAAGAATGATGAGTGTCTTGAAGCAACCTGGCCTGTCTAATCTGGAAACATGCAGCTGACAATTTATATCTGCTTGGCATCTGGATTATGAGTCAGCAGATGATAAAATCAGATATTTATGACACCTCCCTTTACCATCCTTGACAGAACAGTGCTAAATTTCATATACATTGATCTCCAAGCCACTTGCTGAGTAAATATGTTTCAGGAGCTTATTCCTCTGTATAGTTTTCAGGCTCTGGGTGAAGGTTCTGGATAATGAAATGAAATTTTAAAGTAACATTCCTGTTTCTTCAGCATCATGGAGTTTTCTTTGCATGACTCCTTGAGCTCATAGTGGCATGATTTTCTATTTCTATTCTTCTGGGGCCTTTCCACAGTTTCAATTACAGCTGTATGATTTGACTTTAACTGCAATTGCTGCATGCTTTAGTTTGCAGTTTAAGGAGGGACAGTTAGATTTTTTTTTTAGCCAGAGAGCTCTGGTGCCTTTCCAGACTACGAACACCAGAATTCCATAGGATACAGCCCTGATAGTTAAAGTAGAATCATAGTGCTTTTGAAAATACAAGGGTGGTATGCGATAAAAACTTGGAAAAGAATTTCCGGAACTTTGAAAAGTTACCTTTGTAATTAAAAAAACAACAACCCAATAGTTCCAAAGTCTGGATAAAGGACTCTGCTCACATATCCTCGAACCCTCCTGATTTGGCAGGGACAATCTTGGTTAATCCTCTGTTGCCCCCTTTTTGAGCTGTTTTTAAAAAGTCTCCCTTTCCCTTGTTGCTGCAAACTGAGTTTGGAATGCAGCAGTAGCTCACACTCAATTAACTCAGCATGGAGACAGGAGAGGTGTGGCAGAATCTTGCCCATCTCAGTAGCATCAGGCCAAAACAAACTGCTGCAGGCTCCCCTAGCCCGTGTGCTCCCCCTCATGACTAACTTTTGCCATCTTGACCACAGCTTGATGTTGCTTGGCCACACATGTCCTGGTTTTCATTTGTGAAATGTCAGAGGGCATGAACTTGTATATGGGAGAAAGAGGTAAGGGATGACTTGACTATATGGATCAACTGTCCACTCCCAGCCTGGATGTTTACCAAAGATTGTGAAATAAACCTTACAGTCAAAACTCTATCTTATTGATCATTCTTATAAGTAAGCTCTGTCACACACTGTTTTCCATAGGTGGCAGTTTACAAGGCAACTACATGGACTAAACTTCATTTGGTAAGCCAGGTAATAAAGGCAGATTTTAATTACACTCACGGAGATGACTGACCATGCCAAGTTGAGCCCACAGATAGTCCTATCAGTGCTTGACCAAGCCCCAAGGGATGCAACAATTAATGGTTTAGGCCTGGCATAAGCAGATGGAGATCAAAAGTGACACTCCACACAGGCCGGAGTGAGGCAGAGCGTGAAGGTCATATTTCAGAATTAACAGGCAATCATCAAAAGGGCCAAAGTAGATGATGTGCTCCAAGATATGTCAGGTTCTGGCTTAGTGGGGAAGGTCAAGGTCTCCGTGACTAATCAGTGATCTAAAATATGAAGATGTTATGGATCTCCTTTCCACCCAATAGGCTGATGGAGGAAAGATGAACTGATTGATTGCAGATATTACTTGAAATTAGGCTAGTTGGATTTACAATATTAAGCAGAGGGCCACATGTAGTTCCTAGCCCACAACTTGTGAATCCCTGCTGCACTTGTGTGTTTGTAAATGGAGCAAATGTTACTCTTCCCAAACAGAACTCTCTGGTGCAGTTCTTAGCAATTTGCATATTTTTCCATTGCATGCACACATGTACACCAAATTCAGAGCCTGCGAAGTGCACAGTTCCATTGCATTCCATGCACCAGCATGTAAAATGCACAAGTGAATTCCATATAACATGTTACAAAGCATGTACCTTATTTTCTGACAGGGTTATTTAAAGCTTAAATACCTCTAAATGCCTTACTGTTTCCAATCACTAATCTGAGAAAGCAGCTAAAAAGTGATGGGGAAGGGGCTAAACTGATTGGGAGCATACCCAAGAGATGTTTGCAAGAGGAAACATTTCAGAAGAAAAGAATGATCTGGACAGGCTCCATTATCTCAACATCCTACTCAGTGATAGAACTGATGGTAATCCAATAAAGAAAGGAATTCTCCCCACTTGATTAGTTTTAAATGGGAGATGGAAGGGAAAATGCTAGAACTTCCCCATAGCTGAATGCCATTTTCTATTTAAAAAAAACCAAGGTACATTCTGGGTAAGTTTTGGAGGCCTCACGTCTCATATGTGTGGCAATTTTATCACTCACTTTTCAATGGAGGAATCAGGTCCTTGCTTGCTCAGCCATTCCCTTGAGTGGGGAGCTCCAAGTACTCAACAAAGAACTCAGAGAAGTAGCTGTGTTAGTCTCTTGCTGGATAAAAAGGAGGGAGGCAGAGAGAAAAAAAAAGGAACATGGCAGCACCTTTGAGACTAACTGGTTTTAGCCTGAGTTTTCATGGGTATAAACCAACTTCATCAGATGCAGTGGTATTAAGGCCTCAGGTGTGAAACATATTTATGTTGTAGTGGGATAGAATGTAATAGGATCTAGAAAGATGCAGATCATGTCCCTTGTCCTAAATTTTCCTAGAGCTGATATAGGTCTTTTAGATCTTTACAGTGGTCAGTTGGTCTTGATGTATGAAAGCAATAAATCTGCTTACCAGGTCAGTTTCCATGGATTCAAAACTTCTTTCAGAAACATATTCAGAGGTTGCTGGGTTGGCCATGCAGCAAAATCCAACAAAATCCAAAAGCCACCAAAGATCTCTACCTTTATAAGCCAAACAACATGCACAAAATTACATTATGCAAACTTTTGAAGCTTCACTGGCTTCTTCAGCAGCCAAAGATATTAACAATTATACAGGAAAAGAAAAGTGACAATTTTAGAGTCACAGGCCTACATTTTGTCTCAGAAATTATTTTTTGTTGTCCAATAAAGTGGTCTAGAGAAATATCAATGAAGACAGAGACTATGTCCCTTCTTAGCCATGTGAGGAGTGGGGGCAAAGGACACTAAAATACAGGTAATAAAATTTCAATGCCATTACCAACAGAAAAGTAACTTCTTTTGAGATCCAGGCTGTCCCTCTCCTGTGTGAAGCTAACTGCCTGTTTCTCAGGCAACAACAACAATAAAAGCAGACTATACACAATATTGAAATAATTTAAAACACACTCTTAAAAACGATAAAAAGCAGTTAAAACGGATCAATTAAAAACAGTGCAGCACTGTCTTTCACAACAAATGTTATCTGGGAAATAAACAATCAGTCTTGCAGCAAATTAGTCCTTATTTGGTACTTCACAATCTGAGGTGTTTGGAACTGAAATATAAATCAGTATATGCAGGTAAAATGCTATATCTTTCTCGTCACAGAAAGAGAACTGTAGTTGATTAGATATATCCGAACTATAAAGAATATCTCTAGCAAGGATAAAGACTCCATGCCCCCCCTTTCTCATCAGCCTGCTAGATTTCAGCTCTCACTTCATAACTATAAATAATAGCTCTGGGGTTAGTTTTGTTGCAGAGACAGGGAAAGACAGGAATTAGGAAAAACCAAAGCATTTCTTCTTTCCCTCTCCCTCCCTCTCTCCCTTTCTCTCTTTCTCCTTGTGTCATTGGCAAACTGGAGCTCTGTTGTGGTCAGTGGTAGGATGTGCAAAGTAGAGTTTGAGATTCCATCAGGGCCTGTTTTGTATTTCAAGCAGACTAGTATCATGTGTGGTTCAATGGGATAGTAATGACGGCTACAAGGTGGGTGGAACAAGGGGGAAGAAATGTTCCTCTGTAATTAACAGAAAGGCAGAAACTAAGAACAGACTCTCACCCTGTTGATTTAAAAATATATGCCCACAGAGACATAAAGATGACATCTGTAGGGCCAAAGGTCGATTGGGTTTGTCTTGCTTCTCATTCTCTCCAACAGCCATTCAGTATGTTTTCAACCACAGTTTGAATTTTAGCTGCTCAAGGAGTCTTTTAAATGGTAACGGTTGTGGGGAGAATTCAATACTGCTGTGGCTTTTTCTCAAGAAGAGGCTGAACAATAATTTTTTAAAAATGTTCGTACTGTAAAAAGAAATCAGCCAACACCTCAAGTATTGTTTTAACTTATCCCTTTTTTTCTTTTCGTCCTCGATACATTTTAAGGAGGAAAACCTATGCTTTTTAGAAATTATTTCAAAGTTCCTTTTGTTTGGTTTAATTTGGGGACTTGGTAAGATGCTCTAAGCCAGTGGTTCTCAACCTGTGGGTCCCCAGATGTTCATGGACTTCAGCTCCCAGAAGCCCCAGCCACTATGGTCAGTGCTCAGGGCTTCTGGGAGCTGAAGTCCAAAAACATCTGGGGACCCACAGGTTGAGAACCACTGCTCTAAGCAATGGCTGATGCTTTATATCACATGTGTCAAACACAAGGCCCGCGGGCCAAATCTGGCCCACCAGGCCATTTCATATGGCCCTTGCACCTTTCCTGCAGCTGCAGCACTCCCCCCCGCCTCATGAGCCCAATCCCCACATTGTGAGTCCCCAGCTGCTGGTATTCTGAAGAGGGGCCCAGCAGCCAGCACTCGCAATCTACTTCTATTTCTGACTGCTCCTCTGTCCAAGTCTCACCATCAGAGTGCTGCCGCAGGTTACCATGGCAATGGTCTGTGCAGCTCGTAAGAGTTGAACAGAGGAGCAGTCAGAAGTAGAAGTAGATTGTGAGTGCTGGCTGCTGGGCCCCTCTTCAGAATACCAGCAGCTGGGGGCCCACAATGTGGGAATGGGGCTCACCAACTGCAGAAAGGGGCAGGGGGCCAGAACGAGCCACAGAGGAGGAGGAGCAGAAAGAGGCACAGGTAATATTGGTCTAATTATTTTTAAAAAAAAAACCTTCTGTTTTCAAAATTCATTTTTCAATAAAATAGTTGTACACTTGAATATCTGCTTGCCATTATGTTTCCTAGACTTCTAGTTTCAGAGCTAGTTATTGCTAAAATCAGTCATAATTAAATGCAGAGGCAATTATTTAATATGTTAAAAGAGTAGATACATTTATATAATATTACAAATACAACCGGCCCTTTGAGGGCAACCATAATGCTGATGTGGCCCATGATAAAATTAAATTTGACACTCCTGCTGCTTGTATATCATTTTTTTTTTTAAAAAAACAACCAGGCCAAGTATTCTGGGAGATGCAATGAGAAGGTCCCGAAGCAATTAATTCTGATCCTACAGGGCCACAATTCCCAATTATTTTAAAGATGAAGTTATGAATCTTGTATTTTGTTATATGAAGTCCCCTTTCTTTAAGCTCTGAAGAACTATGATTACTTTAGGAGTAAGGCGCATCTGCTCTGTACAATTATCACAATTTGATAACACTTTCACTGCCATGGCTCCATCCTGCAATTTGTAGTTTGGTAAGGAACTTAGAATTCTCTGAACTCACCTGAACTGCAATACTAAAGGCTTTTTAAGTAGCTCAAAATACAAACAAACAAAATCTACAAACCCCAAGGTTCTCTAGGAAAGATGGTACAAAAGTGCTATAATTCTGTTGCACAGATACCTCCTTGGCTGACTCTTTCAAGCATTTACCACACTAGTCATGCCCCCTACTGACAGGGATGGATGGAATCTTAATTATGTGACAGGTAAATAGGTGACTAAACATTTTCTTGTTTTAAAAAAATCCTCAAAAATATACTGTTGACGCAAAAATAGATAGCAGCTTGACCTGACACACAGCTGTATGCACATACGCATACACAGTTGTCAATCCCCTGGCCCAAACCACATACAGTTATAGATGTGAGTACTCTATGCTGTGCTTAAACTTTTGCATGGCATTTGCCATGCAAAAGGGCCTCGAGCGTTGTGCGACTGCGAGGAGCAGTCCACATGACACACTCACAATCGCGCGATGCTCCAGGGTCTGGTAGGCGCCAATCATGCACTTTTTCGTTTTCGGCTGTGAGCCGAAAATGGTGCGCGATCGCACATCTCTCTGGGGCCCCACGTGCACTTGCCGTGCGTGTGGAGCTCTGGAGCTGCTGAGCTCATGCTTCCTGCCTCAGCGCAGCCTAGGAAACTCCCAGGCTGCACTGTGGAACGAAGAAGAGGGGCTCTTGCGTGAGCAGGCAGCAGCTGTGGAGCTGAAGGAACCGGGAAGTGAGAGCCTCTTGCTAGAGGCTGCTTGTGCGATCCTTGCACCCCAGCTCCGCAAAAAGGTGAGTTGTGGAAAGGGCCTAAATAATCACTATTGGGCAGGCATACCCATGGCTCTGCTCCTTCTATGTCATATTAAGTCTATATGCCTAAAAAGCTGGATATTTGAGAACAGACACTAAAAGCAGAATTTAATAGATATGTACTCAGAAATAACTCAGAAGCAGTTGTATATCTACATTCCTTGGAATAAGCTATAGGTGTGTGTGTGTGTGTGTGTGTCCTTGAAGGAGTAAGCCAACATCTAATGAACAAGAACAAGGATTTTACCAGCGTTAATAGATAAATAACAAAATGCCTAAATCTTTGCCTGTTGTTATACTGTACTTCCTTACCCACCCAAGTGTAATTTTCACTAAAATCAGTGTATCCTTTCTAGAAAAATTGTCAGCTTTAAGGTTTTCTTTTCTTTTTTAAAATAAGTTCTAGTGCAGACTGGAAATAAATGTGAACGCTAGCAATGTCTGCAGGCTGAAAAACTGTTCCCAAGTACTTTTGTTTTAATCTCAGGTGGCTGCCTGATAACATTTTTTTGTCACTTCCACCAACTCCCTGAAGAAGCAGGTGGTTTTTTTTTTGATGTAGAAAAAAACGGCCAGGTATTTCTCACCCAGCTGTTGTCAGTATGAATTTCAGATGAGAAGAAATGTCTATTAGCTTCTTACAGCATGAGATTCCCAATGAGTTTATATTAATGACAAGAAAATGGTTTTCAAGAACTTTGGAACAGGATGGTTTTAATTATGTGTCCATGAAATGATGGGTTCCAAATTTTTGGAAAACTTTTTAGTATGCTGCTTTTTGAATAAATAATATACCTCTGAAGTGGTTAATCCAAGGAAAAGCCATATACTCTTGCCCCTCAATGCCCCCCCCGCCACTTCAGCCTATTCAACAAACATGTGGTGATTTACCCTCAAGCTGTTGTTTCTTGGGGAAAGACTGTGAGGGGAAATTTTTGGTGGGTCACATCTGTCCCACAAAATTGCTTCATGATAATTTTGGCAAGCAACTTATTTCATGTTGATTAAATGTTTGTTTTTTCATCCATCTTGACACACCCTTGTTTTACTTTGGATGAACAATTTCTCCCTTCTTACAGATGGACATCAACAGTGATGTTGTATATATTTTTCATTAATTATTAAATTAAATTAATTATATTTAATAGGCCTCCTGAGCCCAGGTCAAGGTGCACATTTTTATAAGAACTGTGCATGGACCCTCTAATTCAGTTTGGAGCCTGATCTGACAATTTTGTTAGGTCTGGATTCTGAACTCAAATTATGATTTGGGAATCTGGGATCATCAGGCTGCAGTACTGTCATCCCCCCACCCCATACAGCTACATTATGTTTGGAGACACTGCAGATCTTATAGAAGGGATTTACACATCCAAATTTCAGGTAGTTCAATCCAGGTTTTTGTGCTAAGTGCATGGAATGTATGCTGGTCCACCCTCTGAAACCCTATTTTTAAAAGCTGTTGACTGCTCAGTCAACATTCTGGCATCTTATGGTGCTTTTCTCAGGGCACTATGCCCTCAGAGCTTCAGTCAACAGAGCATCAGCTAAAGTTTAATTAAAATACGTAATAATGATATGAAAATGAAATGTCGGCTTGTTTGAGGAGAAAGGTGCTTTTGCTTTATTCTACTGACTTGTCCACCTGAATGAGATCATCATAAGGAAGCAGGAGGGATGGAAAGTATTTGATCAGTAGTCTAGCTGAGGAGATCTCTCTGGCAAATTCTTCTGCTCCCCCTTAAAGCATATGGTGACCTGGGCTGGTGTTGGAAACTTTTCTCTCATGGCTCTCCCACACCATCTCTCCCAGATGTGACTGCCTAAGGATTTGTGGGAGAGGAGTCAGAGAGCTGGTGCCACCATGGGATTCATGATCCTTTGTTTCTGCCCAAAGGATTTGTTTCCTGGCTGCTGGAACTCTTCTTTCTCTGTCTTGAGTAAGACCATGGTGTTGCATCTTAAGGTTTTGGGCAGTCTGTTGCTGCTGCTGTAATGCACTGGCAATTTATCCCTGCTTATTTGCCTCAAGCAATGGAGTCAGATTGCAACTCCCAGTTCAAAGTGGTCCGTTTCCTTTTCCTGTGGTCACTCAAGGTCTTTCCACACTACACTGTTATACTGCTATTCTTCCACTTTCAACGTCCTGTGGAACTCTGGGGTTTGTAGTTTGCTGAGGCCAAAGAGCTCTCTGGCTGAGAATTCTAAAGGCCCCTCCCTAAACTGCAAAGCCCAGGATTCCATAGAGTGTTGAAAGTGGAATAATAGCACTATAACAGTGTAACGTGGAAAGGCCCTCAGACTGCTTGGCTTCCAATTAACACGTAATAAGAACAACTAGGGCATTTGTGATTGGGAGGGAAGTGGTTTTGGTACCTAAATGTACATAGACTGATTAACAAATAACAAGAAAGGCCAATGGAAGATTAAATTAGGTTACTCAACAAAATAGAAGGACATTTAAAAAGTCTCAGAGACACCAACTCAGATTATGTTTAACAACAGTCTACCTCTTACCACGTCTCTTTCACAATCCGCTGCTAACGCAGCTGAATATAATGAACAGAAGAACAGACGACTGCAAGAAGAAATCGTTATATAGCTGCTATGATCCCACATGATCCCACATAATAAGACCCATGACTGGAAAATGCTGGGAAGATTCTTGTCCCAGATGGCACAATAAAGCTGTCAATGAAGCAAGTCCAGCTCCCTTCTTCCACCTCTGCATCACATTGCTTAGTATTTTTCTATCTGTTGCAGCCTTTCTGGCTTTCCCCTGCTTGTTTTTAATTTCTAGATATCCAAATGAGTCTAAAGCACTTTGGACTGTGCTATTCTGTTCCAGAACAAATATGGCTCAATATGATACGATCCGGTGGGTAGAAATTGATCCCAATCACCCCAATTCACTTTGTAATTTCAGTTTTAGCCAAACTGATTGCACAGCCCATAAATCTATAATACCCTACATAGAAGCAATGCCTTTTTCTCCTCATTCCACTCTTGGTCAATTGTGGGAGAACAGGGAGTCACATTATGCCCCACTCCTAGAAAACATGTGGGCTGCACCCTTCTACCATACACCATACAGCAATTAAATTAAAGGGTTAATTTAAATCAGTGGGTTAATTAATTCGTGGCTCACAGGCCACATTTTGTTCATCCCTGATCTATTTCCTATGATTTCAAGTATGGAAGGCCTTTTAAGAATCTTCCCCATGTAAAAAATGAGGTGTCAGGCTTATAGTGATGCCTTCTCAGAAGTAACTCATATATCATGGAACTTGCCTCACTCTAGAAAGATATTAGTATTTTATTGCTACATTCTGATTTACTAGGATGGTTAATTTCTGGCAATTAGTGTTTTTAATCCACACTTGAAATTCTATCCCTATTTCATATTTTTATTATTGTGTGATGACTCTTGACCATCCTATTTATAATTTTTAAGCCATTTATTTAGAATGCATCATAACACTTAATCAATGAATGACTTCCATTTAATATAAGAATTCTATGGATTGAAATGTGAATGTTTTATGTTTCCTATTCACCTCCTTACTTTTCTTTCAATGAAAATAATGCACTCCAATCTTTCTCATAGGCTGGGTATTCTGTACTGAAGTTTGTAAGCACAAGAAAGGATCACATTTAAAATGGTAGTTTGTTTTTGCAGCTAAATTTTTGTGTTTGTACTTTATAGGACAATTCTGCACTGTGTTTTGATTGTCTTGAGGAGCTTATGATACCAAGTCCCTTTCCATCAGCAGATCTGGAAGACATGGGAGTTTAAACAAGTGTATTGCAAGGCATAAAATTATACCAATGAAACTTCTTCCAGGGCAACATTGGGGTGCAGGAGTGTTAAGGAAAGACCTCAGTTCTTCAGATACCTGTTCCATTCCTGATGATTTCATCTTTGCAAAAGAGATAGTGTAACTTTTCAAGCTGTCATTGGACCCAATGAACTATTTAATAACTAAAGGCCTTTTGGAATCTATGAGTCAAGAAGACAAAATCTCTTGTTCTTATGCAAAAACTGTTAACTGTGATTGGAAATATTTGTAATGACACTAAGACCAAATCTTCCTTAGGGTGTATATTTTCTTCCCTTTAAAGCAGGAGACACTGATTTTGATCACAACAGTAGCAGTGGGCATGAGGGTGTTTAACCTCACCCCATAGTACTATTCTCCTGATCAACAAATGGTTTCATTCAAAGCCACTACTAATCCCACTCT
This sequence comes from Iguana delicatissima, assembly GCA_948472985.1. Lineage (NCBI taxonomy): Eukaryota > Metazoa > Chordata > Lepidosauria > Squamata > Iguanidae > Iguana > Iguana delicatissima. The sequence continues at coordinate 32,227 of CAOKZL010003697.1, read as the reverse complement.
GTGTGTGAGCCTGTATGTATATATAGGTTTCCAATATATTGAACTACAAAGATTTCTGTGCTTTATTGGAGGGGTATTTAGCCCACCAGTGGCATTACCTTTCTGTGGCGGTGGGATTGTGCACTACTGTGAGGCAAGAGGCTATGCTGATGACAGCAATGGTCAAGTCTTCCATGTCAAAGAGGCTTTTGCTGAGGAGCCAGACTAAATGTGCCTAACAGCTAGTTAGCAGCAGCAGAAGTAGGGAAAACATTGGAGGAGGATCTTTCGGAGAGAAAGGCAGTGGAAGCATAGCTAACGCTTGATAGTACTTTGCAGAAAGAGGCATGGTAAAGTTTTTTGAATTTTTTTTTACTACGATGAGACAATCCAAAATGAAACAAGAGATAGATGTCTGAAGATTACTCTCCCAGGTTAGATGGCACTCAACAAGCTACTGGGGAAAAGCAGAGGACAATTACAAGTAGCACTGTGGGTAATGACACAACTGGACTCAAGCCAAAAGGATGTTCAGCTGTTGATGTGCTCAGAGGTGAAAGGGAGTCTGAAGTTGCGTACCACATGTTATAGGGATGTAGAATATGAGAAGCATGAATCAGGGGAAGTTAATAAAACAAGAAATGGAGCATATGAACATTACTACACTTTGAGTGAGAGAGCTAAAGTAGATAGGAATGGGACATTTTGAGTCAGATAATTACACAGTGTTTTACCTAGGAAATGAAAATTTAAGAAGAAATGGGATAGTATTTATAGTGAGGACAGATATAGCAAAAGCAGTCAAAGGATACAGTGGAACGACTTATTGAATTGTGTCAAAAAGACTTCAGGGAAAACCCATCAATGTAACCGTAATCCAGAGGAAAAAAGAAGAAGAAATTGAAAGGTTCTATATAGGAGTCCAGGATGAAATTGATCATGTACCAGAGCAGGACTTCTTCATAATCATAGGTAATTGGAATGCAAAAGTAGGAAACAGAGCAGAATGAAAAATTGTAGGAAAATTTGGCCAAGGATCAAGAAATGAAGCAGAAGACAGAGTGCCTGAATTTTGCAAGGCCAAAAGTTTGTTCATGGCAAACACATTCTTCAACTGACCCAAGATTATATACATGGACATCACCTGATGTCCAATAAAGAAATCAAATAGACTACATAATTAGAAGCAGAAGATTCTCTCTATAAAAACAAGAACAGGAATAGATTGTAGTACAGACCATGAATTATTAATAGCAAAAGTTAAAGTAAAGCTAAAGAAGAACACTAAACCAACTATCATGTCAAAATACAGAACATCTCTGTAGAATGTAAAAATAATATGAAAAATAGATTTGCACTATTAAGCCTAATTGACCAGGAACCAGAAGAACTCTGGTCTGTAGCCATGGTCATTATCAGGGAGGAATACAAAAAGACAATATCTGTAGCCCAAAAGAAAGAGAAGCCTCAATGGGTGACAGATGAAACTCTTCATGCAGTCAAGGACAAATGGGAAGCAAAAGTAAAAGGAGACAGAAATGGCATCAGAACTGAATGCAACTGTTCAATGATTTGTGCACAAGAAGAACAAGAGATCATTTCTATAAGATCCAAAAAATCAAAGGAAATTTAAACCAAGAGTGGGGATGCTCTATGACCAGCAGGAGAACACCTTACATGACCAAGTAGAAATAAAAAGACAACAGAAGCAATACATGGAAAAACTAAACAAAAGAGATGAAAGGTTGACAGATTCGTTCAAGGAAGAACCATTTAAAGATGAGCCTACAATTTTAGAAAGTGAAGTGAAAGCTGCACTCAGAGCATCTTGAAGAAACATATCACTAGAACAGATGGCATACCAATAGAGCTGCTTCAGGCTATACAGGCAGAATCTACTGTAGTTCTTACTAAAAACTGTCAACAAATATGGAAAACAAAAAAAATGGCCCACAGATTGGAAATGCTCAATATACATTACAATCCCCAAGAAAGGAGACACCAGGGACTGAAGTAACCACAGGACTATTGCATTAATTTCTTATGCAAACAAAGTCATGATCAAAGTTATATAGAGTGAGAAATGCCAGATGTACAAGCTGGTTTCAGGAAGGGTAGAGGCAAAAGGGATCACATAGCAAACATATGTTGGATAATGGAGCACACCAAAGAATTTCAGAAGAAAATAAGCCTGAGTTTCACAGATTACAGCAAAGCCTTCGGTTGTGTAGACCACAAGAAGCTATGGATCAGTCTTAAACAAATGTCTGTGCCGTAATATTTTTTGTCCTGATGCATAATATGTATGCAGGACAAGATGCTACCGTCAGGACAGAATACAGAAAAACTGGATGGTTTCCAATTGGCAAGGGGGCAAGGCAAGGCTGCATTTTATCACCCTATCTGTTTAACTTGTTTGTGATCGTATGTAAAGCAGACTATACTTGGAGGAGGAAGGTGTAAAAATTGTAGGAAGGAACATCAACACTTTAAGATATGCAGATAACATTATACTACTAGCAGAAAACAGTAAAGATTTGGAATAATTACTGAAGAAAGTCAAGGCATAAAGTGCAAACGCAGGTTTACAGTTGAACATTAAGAAAACAAAAACAATGACCACAGATGACTTATGTAACTTTAAAGTAGACAAGGAAGACATTGAAATAGTTGAAGATTTTCCATACCTTGGCTCAATTATTAATCAGAATGGAGACTGCAGCCAAGAAATCAGAAGATTAGGACTTGGAAGGGCAGCTATAAAGAAACTAGACAAGATCCTGAAGGGTAAACATATATCAGTGAATACTAATGTTAGGATTGTCCATGCCATCCTGTTCCCAATTTCTATGTATGGTTGTGAAAGCTGGACAGGGAAGAAAGCTGATAGGAAGAAAATAAACTCATTTGAAATATGGTGCTGGAGAAGAGTTCTACAAATATCCTGGACTGCTAAAAAGACAAATGAATAGGTCCCAGAGCAAATCAAATTTGAACTCTCCCTAGAAGCCAAAATGACTAAACTGAAGCTGTCATGCTTTGGATACATAATGAGAAGGCGTGATTCACTAGAAAAAACAATAATGTTTGGTAAAGTGGAAAACAGTAGGAAAGAGGAAGACTGCATTACAGATAGATAGACATGGACGCCACATCCCTGAATCTGCAAAACCTGAGCAGGGTGGTTGATGATATGGTGACCTGGATGTTACCACTGTGAACTGGCCTGGCCTTTGGTAAACTTTAGATATCATTTTTGATATCACAATTCGGCCTTGTTCTGCCACCCTCAGCCACGTGTTTGTAAGGCCTCCGAACAAGCACGAAGCTAGGCATGACTATTATATGCTGACTCATACTTGTTTACACCAAGGCAAGCCAGAAACTGCCAGATCTGCTTTAGGAGACCTCCCGAAACAAACACTTTAGTTAAAAATGCATGCTCACACAAAGAGACCCCTGCCCCGACCAGGCACCCTGGTGAGCTAGATGCTCAACTACTAAGCTAGCCGCATCTGCATACTGGCTATACTATTGTCAATTTGGACCTTAACTCAATCATGTAAATTCCGACCTTTTGGAGACATTGTCTCTCGCCCGAAACTCATTGTTTTTGCCCCAGACCAGACTAGCCCACGGTCATACTTTCCCTAACCCCCCCCCCAGTTCCGAGAGTTCCTCAGACTGCTCGGACCGCCTTGGAGTGCCATCCTGCCTTGCCGCCGCTTCGTTCTGCGAGCTCCCCTTGGCCGCAACGCTGAGTTTCCTCTCTTCAATTGGACCTCTTCAGGACTACGAGAAAGGTGTCGTATCACCCATTTCCCCCCAAAACTCTCATTTTCTATTTCTAGTTAGCTGTGTGGTTGTGTTTTCTTAACAATTTGTCTGCTTGTTAATAAATATCATTGTTGCTATTTTAACTGTCTGACTGCTCACTGACCTGAACCTGTATACATAGGGTAAAAGATTCCCGCTAAGTTACCCTGCCTCTTGTTAGCTTAAGAGAGTGCTCCAGCTAATTTCCCCATCTTTGCTTGGGTTGTTTGGTCATTTGGGTGCCCCTTCCGGGACCCCCAATCTACAGGGTGACATGGAGGTCTCTCATTTATAGAGTTTCCATAAGGCAAAATTGGCTTGACAGCAGTTAGCAGTAACAGCAAATTTAGAACAGATAAATATTCCATGTAGGGGCATTTCCCCCCATCTTCCTCTGTAACTGATCTAATTAAAAAAAATAGCTGCCCACAGGTAGAAAAATAGAAAAGAAAAATAATTTGGGAGATCCAATTTTGTATCTCCTGTGTCTTTTTTTTTTTTTTTTTTTGCCTATTAAGAATGCACACAAAAGAATAACAACCTTTCTCTTCCAGAAGACAAAAATATTGAAACAGGTTCGACACAAAGTTAGGACTCTGTCATCACAAGTGAGATGCTTCAGTTGTCAGATTAGCATGAGCCAACAAAGATGTGAGCTGCTTTTTTGTTAACTATTGTCCTCCCTGAGTCTTTGGATTGAGATCTGGCTAGTGGATTGCATAGCCCACTACTCTGTTGCTTACAGTTCCTTTGGTTTGCTATGAAGCATTGGCTCAATTCACCTAACCTCCATGGAAATACAGGAATCTTGAGGTTTTGTTTTACTTTACAGACTTCACTGCTTGCTCATAGGCCCACTCTCTATCCCCCACAACCATACTCCTGCTTGTACAATAATACACACACACACACACTCTTGTGCCATCTATGAGATCTCATTGCCATGCCTGGTTATTTCCTCCTTCAGTCCTTGCCAGATCAAGTGCATGATCCCCATTGTCATTCACACATGATGCCTGTTAGCACATCATTGTTCTCCTATACAAGGCTTGCTATCTGCTTGAGTAATTTAGTGCTGTGAATAAAAAGTGTCTCTTGTTTTATACAACTATAGAATCAACTTAAGGAGAAGGTGCCATATACAGAAGAGCCAGCACCCTGTCAGCACATCTTATGGAGTTGCACCTTGTTCGCAGTGTATCTGCCACCACGTTTTCTATACCTGCTTTCAGTTTATTGCAGGCCATCATTTTTTTACAATGTTATTCAAGGTATTATTCTTCAACAACAGAATAACACCCTATTCTTCTGGCAGTCATTCACTCCTTGATTTTTATTTTTTTTAATCTTTGCCTTCACTCTTTTAACTTTCATTGCTGGCTCTTAACATTCTATTACTTTAACACTGTTTTGGTTGATTTATTTATTTCTTTAAAGCAGTGATTTTACTGATTACTTTTTTAATTTTCTAAACTATCTGTAAAGCTCCCTGTGGGAAGTTGCCAAGTGGGGAAAGTCTAAATATTTTAAGTAAACAAATGCCACCTTTCTCCCTGTACTACCAATGATCATGTTTTTACTATCAATGCTTCTCTAGATGAAGTTTTCATCGCTGCATCAAAATGCACTTATGAGTCTTCTCAGCATAATCTTTCTTCCATTTCAGAAATAAGCTGCAGTCCTGTATGGCTCAGTGTAATGTAACAGGCCTGCATGTTCCCACAGTGACTCACTGAACAGCCTCCGAAGCTCTCTGCACTGCCTTCCCCTGCTTCATGGGAAGCAGGCAAGATCACAGAAGAGCCTGGCTACGTTCTCATAGCCAGACGTGAAATGATTACAGCAACTCTGAGACTTTTGGGAGACTCTGGCAGGTCTCAGTACTTATGTCATCATTTTGCATCTGGCTACAGGGAGACACTTCTGTGATCCTGCCTGCTCCCCATGAAACACAGAATGGCTGTTGGAGGCGGGGGAGGCACTTTAGAGCCTGTTCCGTAACCTGGAGTTGGAGATTTGGACTCTACAGAGGGAGAGAGGGAGGGAAGGAGGGAATAATGACCCCCATAACACCCAAAAGAGAATATCCGCATATGTAAGGGAAACTTCTGTGTGTTTATGTCCCTAACAGCATGCCAGCCCTTGTATGTTTTAGTAGGTCTGTAATAATAAGAAAAGATCCATGGAACGGCAGTGTGCATACATCACAAGTGCTTGTCACACTGTTGTTGAAGTAATATTGTACCACTCTCCCCTGATCACCAATGCCTGTGCCACATTGAAAGATTTTTAAAAAAGTAAAAAAAAAATAAATTATCAAGATTGCTTTCCCCTTCAGTACTGACCATGCCTTTTCTCCTTTAGAAGCTGGGCGCCTCCCCATGACAACATTGCTGTTCAAAAAAGTGACAAATGCAAACATTCCTCACTTTCCAAAACACCACAGAAACACCACTCTGTTTGATGAAACTTCTCCACTTCCTTCCTTTCTCAAAACATATACATCTATCTTAGAGCAGGAATCTTGTTGATTTCGGTGGGAGAATAAGGGCCAAAAATACATTATGCTAACAATTTGATTTCATCAGGTGGAGTGAGGTTAGGGTCTTACCCCCTCACAGCTACAATTACAGTAAATATTAACTTTGCCTCACCCAGTATAGCAGCTAACACTACAGGTGGGAAAGCTCTCCCATTTGTCTTGTTTTGATTTTGTTTAATGTCATTAATGTTACATGATAACATAATGTCATTATCTTTACATGTAGTAATGTAGCTGAACCATGACAGTTAGACAGCTTTGGTGCTGTGAAAGTTGCATCTGTCTATCCTCACCTCCAAATCACTATGCCCTCAGCTCACAACGAATACGTTGTTTAAACCCTTGACAATTCAGTTCCATGGGAGGCAGACCAGACTTAACAATGTAAAAAATTTATACTACGTGAGGAATATTCACAACATTTCTCACTCTCTATAAGCAAGATTGTCTTGATATGTGAAGACGTCTTGCCAAGAGGTCAGCAGTCTGCATAAAAATTTTCACCTCCAGCATGTGAACAGAATAAGGAGACTTTTGATTTTTGACAAAGTTTCCTTGTTTCTAAAGGTGAATACAAAACAATTATGAGGTTGCAAGTCTAGCTTATGACATTGTAACTGCCTAACAGGATGCAAGCCACTGTTTTTAATGTTGGTTTACATATTTACATTGATAATATCTATATTTTGCCCTATATCATTTTGCCTGTACAATAAAATCAATGCTTAAAAAGTTTAAAATAATTATTTATACGGACTAAACAGATGATACAGAATAAACATATTGAACCATTTAACAAATTAAAACTAGATAATTTAAAACCAATAAGAAAGGTAAAACAATTTAAAACCAAGCACTTGTACAGGTTTCGATGAAATCAACTTCCAAAGGCTTTAATAAGAAGCCATGTTTTCACTACATCTGAAATGACAGCAGGGTTGGCACCAACTAGGCCTCTAAGGGGATGGTATTATGCAACTAGGGTACTACAACAGAAAGTCCTCTTGCATGGCCTCCCACAATGTATTGTCTCCACACATGGGACACAGAGAAAGATCCTTTCAGCATACCTCAGTCAGCTATATATAGGGAGAGGTGCTTCTTCAAGTATCAAGGTTCCAAGCAGTTTAAGACTTTAAATGTTATCATCATCATCTTGAATTTGTTCCTGAGCTGTTGGCAGCCATTGCAGTCCCTTTAAAACTGTTGCTATGCCATTTCACATTAGCTGCAACTGCTAAGTCATCTTCAAAGGTAGCCATATTTTGAGATGACTCGACTATTCTTTAAAAAAAGTGTCTATATAATAATAGTATATTAACATATATCTGAATAATCTATTATATTGTATATTGTGATTTTACAATGATATACTAAAAATACTAATAGCATTACTGAGTGCTAAGCCCTTTATCTGTTGTGGCTCTTTAGACTGTAAGCTGTGTATTAGTTATTCTTGATAAGTTTCCATCCCTGAAACTTTCCCATTGCCCTGAACATGTTAGCTGCACGTGTTCCCAAGACTGAAGTGCTTATAACTTACATGAAACTCAGGCAAAATTACAGTGTCCTACCATTGCTGGTAGGAGTCCACTTTCATCAAAGCAAGAAGGCCGCTTTTTAGAGTATCTGGATAAAGGTTTCTGTATTAAGTTAGAGCTAAATAGATACATGTGGGGAAAAAGAAATGAAGTATGGATCAGCTGGCAGCAGGTGGGCTAGGCAGCCTCAATCCAGCATACCTTTTTGACTTTTGGTTGAATGTTGCCCTCCAAAATAACCAGACTTTTCCAGTTCTGTGCATGACATCTTGCTGTTCATTTATGAATCTTTTGCCATGTCAGATTACTCTCAGCACCCAAATGGTTCAGTTTTTCTTTATAAGGTGCAAGAAAACCTTAGGAGAGATAAAAACAGTTACAGGTCCACAAACATGTGGTAAACAAAGCTTTGGAGCGTTGCCAGTCACCCTTCAAACACTCCACGGGGCTTCCCCCCTTCTTTGCTTTTCAACACGTTCACTTCAAAAGACACCTCTCAAGTGAGTTTGTGAGCCTTTCCCTCAAGAATTAAATAAGAGCATCTAGAGATTTGCTTCCTCAGTTGTACCATGCAGCAGCTTACCAGACTGGAAAGAAGAGCTTAATGTTACTGTGCAACAGCTTCCTGAGGCACGAACCTCAGTTCAGTTCCATGTTGAAGGTTTCTAGGTATTAAATAGCTTATTATTATGAACAGTGATTGGAGGTAACAAAAGAGAGGCTTGGAGACATGATGACAATCTCATTCTGGCTACATCAAGGTCAGAGATACTGCATCTCTACTCTAGGTGACAGCCTACAGGCAGGTCTGAATGAGCAAAACCCATGGCTGGAGTTCTTTTGGTTACTCCTGATTCAGTAGGTCTACTGCAATCAAGATTTGAGACACCAGATAGTCACACTCTTACACAACCTGTCTTTGCCCAGCATCAGTTCTGTGGAGAATTCTGATTCTGTCACCTCCATTGGGGGGGGGGGGCTAGAGCAGAGCCCAGAAAAAAAAAGGGGGCTTACTATTTCTGCAAAGTAACCACATTACTTATACCCTCAGCTTCTGGTCTACTGTGGAAGTGCTGGATCCCAAACCTTTCTAGATACCTTCCTTGTAATCCTATACAACTCTACTCAGAAACAAGCCCAACTGAACACCATGGGTTTTTACTCCCAGGTGTATAGGACTGCAACATGTTTTTATGTTATTTGCTGAAGTACCTTCTCAATATGTTTCATTTACTTTACACAATTTTCTCTTCAATTGACAACAAAAGTTCATGTGTGGTATTGCTTTTTGGTGAGGTCTTCAGCACTTTGCATCAGAACTTGGAAAAGTTACTTTTTTCAAGTAAATCTCCAAGCACCCCCACCTACTTTGTTATAGACCCACTGAATCACTGGCAACTTGTTAAGCCAATAGATACATTAAAATCATTGATTTAACTCTACTTTGTACTGATTCTAGTTGAGACTACTGTAAGTCTGAGACTAAACATTGGATCTAGGTCAGGGTCGTGCAACTCACTATGAAACAAGGATGGGAAGAAAATGCTGGTGAGATGTAATATAAAGCAACAAAACTGAGATGGAGATCACTTCTTCATACTTTTTAGAAGCACACCAAGCCATCACCACCACTGTAAGATGGATGTGTTCCAGGTCTTTGCTCACTGGGATTTGGTTCACTGTGAGCCATTTTCTATTGTCAATGAACAGCTTTTTCCAAGAAGTAATGAAAAGTATACAGTGACAATATGCATCCCTATACTGCTGATAGTACATGTTGCCAACAAGTAGCCCCCCCGCCCCTATCTCTTTCACAGAACCGAAGAAAAAATAAATAGGGTATTAACTTAGTAGGCATCTAGCATCTCCTGGCAGCATAGAATGAACTCCCTATCTGAAATCAATCACTAGCTGTTTGGGAGGAATTCTTCAGAAAAATCAATTGTGAGGTTGACAACCCTGAAGTAGCCAAACCATTCTTACAGCTGCAGCACTCTTCAAGTCAATGAACTCTAGGGAAAAAAATGGTTCTGAACTCTCTTCCATAGTAGTGTCTAGGCATCAGAATAGTTCATTTACTTGACAATGTTAACTCATTAATCATTGCAGATACTTTTGTTGTGTCTGCTTTGAAGCTCACCACAACCTTTTCTTTTTCAAATGAAATGTAGTCAGTTACAGAAATACAGTTTGTCAGAAATAAGGATCTATCCCACATTAAGTCTATTTTCTTAGACTTTTCCTTCCAGCTCTCAGCATTCTGACATTTTCCAATTTTGAGTAGGCAGCTTAGGAAGCGTTCCATGTGTTTGTAGGAGTTTAAACTTGCACTTACCACACCAAAGCACAGTTCCCTAGGATGCATACTTCACACATACCTGGTATTGATCAAACACATTTTGGCACTAATATGTTTTAAGTTTGTGTATTATGTGAAGCCCACTATTGGAAACAGTCACTTAGAATACATGCTAGTGGATGCTCTAAAGGGAAGAACATCATATATATCCAAATGACTGGGTAATCTCAAGGACATGCCATCTACTTTCCCATGCTGCTATATTTGCAATTAAAAGAGAGAGATGTAAAGCTCTTGTCACTTTTTAAGATATGAAGAAGGTGTGGAGAAGTTGACTAAACCCATCTTGTCCTTTTTCACCCCCTCCAAAATCCCTAAAGCAGGCTGAATTTGCCCACAAAAGTACTCCTTTCCTGCCCCACTGAAGTTAGATATATAGCTACATTGCATGAGTTTGCTCTGCTTCTGTCCTTCTTTCCCCATCCCATTTGAGTGGACTCTCAGCTCACCTCATTCTGCCACATTAAGGGCACTTTCTTTGCCAAATATCAGCATTTCCCCCTTAATGTAACAGAGGCTAATGGGATAAAGTGGAGGGGAAGGAAAGAGCATTTTGTGTCAAGCTGTGTCCTCACCATCATGTTCTGCTTCCTAGCAGGATGGTTTTCCCTATCTTTATAGGTTCATCTTATCCCCTCACCCACCCACTGACTTTCCAAGAGTAGTAAAGGTCTCTTCTTAGATGATCTCACATTACACTATGGAAGAAGTCAAGTGAGACAAACAAAAGAAGAAACCACTAAGAAAAGGAACCCAACAGTCTAGAGTGACTCAGTAGCAGCAGCACCTCTTCTCCTGCTGCTGCAAAGTCCTCTTCCTCCTCCTGCTCTGTGTTTTACACACTTGCCTTCCATTGATTGTTTCACTCCCTTCCTCCCATTGAAATTTTGCTCCCTGCCTCTCATTGCCTGTTTCACTTCTTGCCTTCCTCCCATTGTTTTTTTTTTCACCCCCTGCCTTCCCTTGACACCTAGCTCAGTCCTACCAGTTATTTTACTCTTTATCTCCCATTGATACTTTGCTCTTTCCTTTCTACTGCTTATTTTACTCCTTGCCACCCATTATTTGCTTCTTGTTCTTACTGTTCACTCCCTTCCTTCATAGATGGGATTGTTGTCGTTCTATGCCTTTGTGCTTTCTGATTCATGGCAACCTAAGGCAAACCTATTACAGGGTTTTCTTGGCATTATTTGTTTTAGGTGGGTTGCCTTTGCCTTCCTCTGAGGCTGAGAGAATGTGACTTGCTTAAGATCACCCAGTGGATTTCCATGGCTGAGCAGGGATTTGAACCCTTGTTTCCAAAGTTGTTGTCCAATGCTTAAACCACTGTACCATGCTGGCTTTCCCACAAGTGGGCAGTAGGAAAGAAGAAGAGGTGGCCGCCAAGGCTCAAAAACAAAAGCACTGGGAAATATGAAAAAGAAGAAATACAGTGCCCAGAGACATGAATTGGTGGACATCTGTGCATTGGAGTCCTTTCATCCTGTCTGAGGTTGCCCCTCAGCTGATAATTTTTCTTTTTTCCTCCAGCAGATACAAAACTTAACACATTCCATCACTGGCGCTGGATATCATTTTCTCAAGAAGTGACACTATTTACAGTGTGTATCATAAGGGCATTGGAAGAGATGGGCTAACTAAATCAGATGTTGTATGCACAAGAGCTGAAAGGGTATCAGTGAAGGAATGTATTATGCCATATGAATGGGGGAAGTGGAAGAATTTCATTTGATCTACATTTTTAAGTGTGTTGATCTGATTCCCACTCTTTGATCTATATGCCACTTAACACACTACTCTAAATGTTATGAGTGTGTTTATGAGTTGCACGAGCTTTAAATATAGTTAAATTGACTTCATTTAACACAGTGTCTATTGATATTCAATTAAAATGAGCTAAACTTAACGCGGAATTCAGATAATAACTAGGGAACGTCTAAAGACCGAAAATGCCAAAAGTGAGGGCTAAATAGCCCTCCTTGGAGAGAAAGAAATGATTGCATAAATAAGCCCATTTCTTATCCATGCCACCCAAAACTCTTCTCATGCTTTCCCTTTCTCTCTTCCCTATAACCTCATCTTTTTATCTACTCAACCTTTCCTTAGGATTCATAGCATTCTCATATGGATTCCAGCAAAAGCCCCAGTGATAAAAGCTTCAATATTTAGTTTCCTGAGGGAGATGAGGAGGTGTTTGGTGTAGTACACAGGAGGAACACGTAAACTGAAAGAAGATTGGAACCTTCTAAGCTGTTCTTGCTACTTTTTTTTTTGTTGAAAACCTTTTACGCTTGGAATTCGCTTCTAATCATGGGGAAAAAAATTCTTATAGCCAATTGCATTAATAAATGAACCACCTGGGAAATGTAAAATTTATTCCCTGCATAAGCCTCCTTAATAACTTAATTCTGAGATTAAGTTAACATTGAAAGTCCAACTTAGACCAATCAATTCAGTTAAAAATAAATGTGATTAAGTTGCTCCTTTCAGTTAGAAATATTAAGTTATAATTAAGTTATCAGTTAGAAATATTAAGTTATGATATAAATATTAAGTTATAAATTGATTTCAATTTTTAATTCTTATTACTGGCACATATAAAATGGTACCAGTGTAAACAAATAAATACAACTTCAACAAAATAGTGTACGTTATACTACAATTAATTTCTCTATAGTTTCTTCCTATCCTCACTAACCCTGTCACATCTCTGGATGTCCCTTTAGCAAACACAATCCCAGCGCATGGAAATCTATGGAAAGATGTTATATTTTATTACTATGTCTTTTTACTTGCGAGAAGGGGCACAAAATGTGTGCTTTCCTTCAATTTTTTTTTTAAAGTTAACACAATCCCTAAGTAATTTTTTCAGCCTTAGTAAGGCCTAGCACATAGCATAGACCTCCCAGGAACAAGCTGTCTAATTAATCACTAATTAATTCTCACAGTATTTAGATCTCATACTCTCATTCTGTTCTTAGGTGTTACCCTGTGAATTGGGGGTCCCGGGAGGGGTGCCCAAATAATAAACCAAATCAAGCAAAGATGGGGGAAATTAACCGGAGCACTCTCTTAACTAATGAGAGGCAGGGTAACTTTCCACACTACAATGTTAAGAGTGCTTTAGTCCACTTTCAACATCCTGTGGAATTCTGGGGTTTGTAGTTTAGCGAGAGACATGTAGAATTCTCAGCCAGAGAGTTCTTTGTTGTCGGTAAACTACAAACCCCAGAATTCCACAGGATGTTGAAAGTGGACTAAAGCACTCTTAACATTATAGTGTGGAAATGGCCTTAGCGGGGATCTTTTACCCTATGTCTACAGCGTCAGGTCAGTGATCAGTCAGGCAGTTCAAGATAGCAATAAGATTTATTTAACAATATCAAGAACAACATGAACACACTCCTAACTAGAAAAGGAAAATAGAGTTCAAGGGGAATGGGTAATACGCCACCTTTCCTGCAGTCCTGGGGAAGCTGATTGTAGAAGAGGAAACCTGGCGTGGCGGCCGAGGGGAATTCGCTGAACCGAGCGGCAGCAAGGCGGAGTAGAAGTCCAAGGCGATCTGGCGAGAGTTCCAAAGGGCTCTCGGAACTGGGGGGTTTTATCAGGGAAAGAACGACCGTGGACTAGTCTGGTCTTGGGTGAAAACAATGAGTTTTGGACTGGAGACAATGTCTTCGAAAGGTCAGAATTTACATGATTGAATTATGGACCGAATTGACAATAGTATGGCCAGTATGTAGATGCGGCTAGCTCGGCAGTTAAGCACTTAGCTCGCCAGGGTGCCCTCTCAGGGCGGAGGGTCTCTTTGTTTATAAGGAGGGTGTTTGTTTCGGGAGGTCCCCTAAAGCAGATCTGGCAATCTCTGGCTTGGTTTGGTGGAAGCAACAAATAGTAGCCATGCCTAGCTTCGCGCTTGTTCGGTGGCCTCACAAACACTTGGCTGGTGGCAGAGCAGGGCCGAATTATGATATCAAAATGATATCTTTGATTCACCAAAGGCCAGGCCAGTTCACGGTGGTGACATAGGCCCTTTCACACTATGCAATTATACCACTATGATTCCATTTCAACTGCTAGGGTTCCATCCTATGGAATCCTGAGATTGCAAGTTGAGGGAGGGGCATTTAGAATTCTCAGTCAGAAAACTCCTCTGCTGCCTCTGACCAAAGTACAGCCAGGGCAATTAAAGTGGAATCATAGCACTATAATTGTGTTCTGCGAAAGGGGTCCCTGTCTCGAGTGATAATTCTGATTTCCTCACTGCTTCTGTCTTCATCTCATGAAAGACTTTCTTTTCTTCCTTTCTTTTCTTCCTGCCATGTTTATCCCATTCCAGCTACCAACAGCTAAGATTTTTCCTCCCATTATCATGCTCCTTTCCCCCACTCTCTGACCATTTCAGGGCCAACTGCAATATTTTCAGGCCATTTGTGTTATACCTTTGTAGCCTCTTTTTTTCATTCCTTCCTTCCTTCTTAGTTTGGGTTCTATATTTAAATTGAAATAATGCCTTAAGTTGTAATTTTGCTTTTGTAAATGATGCCTTGATCTTTTTGTTCTTTGTTATTATTGGTGCGTGCCTTCAACTCATTGCCAACTTATGGTGACTCTAATGCAAACCTATCATGATGGGGTTTTCTGAGGCTGAGAGTGTGTGACTCTCAAGGTCACCCAGTGGGTTTCCATGACCAAGCAAGGAATCGAACCCTGGTCTCCAGCATCATAGTCCAATGCTCAGACCACAACACTAATCATATAAATCAGTAAGTATTCTTGAGTAGCTTGGTCATTTACCTACCCTGATAAGTGGTAAGGAGGATTTTTTGCACATATATTCTGATCTATTTGCAGGTCATATATTCATGTATATCAATCACTGGATGAAAAACCTCTACACAAATGGGTCCTATACAGAGAGGTTTTCTCCTGATTCAGTTGCGGGGCCTGCATTAATGTAGATGTTCCAGAAAATTGGTGATGATATCTATCTTTTCTTTTGGATGAGCAGTAGGGAAAATCTCCCTGCCACTTATCCTTCCACTTTACCAAGTCACCAGCAAAGTGGTGACTATTTGGATAAAGCTAAGCATTCATAGATAAATTTAGACTTATCAGCAGCAAATGTGTGCTACAACTGGTTGTTTCCAACCACACTTAAACAAGAAAATTAGATTTCAGAAGAAATTAGAATCAAGTCTTAGTAGTCTGTTTGGGGGGTCAGATTCTGTCTCACGTCTTTTCCTGTCATATAAAATGTGGAAACTTATTTTTCTTTTTTAAGTGGCATTAATCAGCAATTAATATTAATAGGGCCGTAGGGATATTTGGGTTCTGTGATGCTGCTGTCAACCCAAGGGTATCGGCAGTTATGTTATCAAAATACAGAAATGCGTCTTTAAATATCCTGGAAAAACTTATTTCAAATGCTTTAATTCCCATGCCTCATTTTCTGTGTAATTAAGCATTCTGCTGAGATATGGGAATGCATTTTCAGCAGTGTTCCAAAATGTCTATATTTAATCGCACCTTTCTATTTTGGGTATTCAGTCACAAGCATTTATTTAAAAAGACTGCAGAAGAATAATCAAAACCTGCAGTTCAATATCACTTTTTGATTTATGTATGCCAAAGGGCTGAAAGATCTTGAAAATGACCTAAATTAACTTTTGGAGTTCTCAAAACATTGGATTTTATAGAAGGGCCCTTCTACAAACATTAAGAGCATATCACTCTTCTTTGCGCTTTCCTTTGTAATGTCTGGAGTCCAAGGAGGCTGTTTTCCATCAGTTTTGAAGTTCTTTTTATCTCTGTTTGCTGACATTTTAACTCACTATCCAACACTTGATATAGCTATGTTTGCAGAAGACTGGCAGCCACAAGCGGAAGTTGAGACAGCGGCATCTGCCCACCATCTTGCTGCGCAGCTGCTAATTACCTTAACATGCAAATTTGCCAGAAAGACGTCATTAAACTATTTCCAAGGGCCAGATCTGTTTTCTCCCCCAGCAAAGAGAAAATGTTGGAATTATCATGGTGACCCTCTGGCTTTGAGTACATCTGGCTTCTCTTGAGCAGTCCTCAAGCAGAGCCATGTCAACCAAGCTATGTTCCAAGTTATGAACAGAGCTTTGTTCATCTGGCTTTGAAGCATCTTCAACTTTCCTACAACTGGGGACTGCTTAGCACATGATTAATTTTGCAGGCTGATATCACTTTTTCCGCATAAAACTAAATGATCTTGAGCACACACCATCATGTTGAATGATCACACAAACACACATAAACATGCCATGTAGACTGGCCAATATTTAAGACTTCTAGCTATGTGTTCCTCCTGGCATTAATCACATTTTACACAATTTCCTACAGTGATGCAAGAATTTCATGAGTGAACTGTCCACAAGCAGGACTGATTCAGATTAATTCAATAGTCATATATTACAGTTTATGTTTTTAAAAAGTTATTCCTAGCTAAGAAAATCGGTATTAATTGTTGATTAATACAACTCTTAGAGCTTCTGTAAGAGTAAACTTTGCATATGATAGATGAGACTGAGTAAAGCTAGAAAAGCAAACAAATGGGCTATAGAAAATGAAGCTGTTGGCTTTTCCTTTTAGGAAATTCAGTGCTATATTAATCTCTCTTCTTATGACAAAATACATCACTGGCTTTTCTCCAGGAACTGATCTCTTATTGGCATGACTTTCTTATTTTGCTAGTCTGTATTAGCATGGCTCTTACCAGCACCAGTGTTCTAGTCAACTCAATTTGAATGATCTTCCCTTATTATTTATTTATTTTAAAAATTAAGCTCTCTTTATATCCAAATCTTCACAAAGATGCTCATATCATATGAACAGCAGAAAACAGTAACATTGGCCAAGATCCTGCACAAGGAAAAGTAGCATATACAGTTGGGCCTCCACATTCACTAGGGTTAGGGGCACAGGACCCTCACAAAAGTGAAAAACTGCAAATATCAAAATATATGTGTGTGTGTCTGTGGGAAGGGGGTTGAGGCACAGTGGGGAGAACGGGGACCCAGGGTCCAAACCAGGCCAGGAAAAGGAGGTGGCCCTCTCCCTTGGCCATCTCCTTCTTAGGTGTTGGGGGGCATTGGGAGATGGTTTGTGGTGCTGAGAAACCAGTGTGAACTGTCCTTGGCTGTCCAGGCAGCAGTTGGTGGAGGAGGAGCAGGACCAAAGACAGGTTTCTGAAGGGCTGTGTGGCCTGATTGGAGCCACCAAGAGGGAAGATTCTCCTGGAAAGAAGCACCTGAGGTGAGGGGCAGGGTTGAAGAAACTCACAAATAACCAAATCTGTGAAAGTCAAACCTGCAAATGTGGAGGACCAACTGTAGTTCCACCAATGCAGAATTATGCCCTGTCTCTCCCCTCCCTCCCCACAACTCACTGTTTTCCTACGGGGGACTTCAAACATATCCACATAGCAGCAGAAAGATGGTAGAGAGCTGTCAAGAACTGTCTTGCTATGTCTCAAAAGGTGGATGCACAGTGGCAATGGCACCCTTTGGAAGACCTATAGAAGGCCTTGGATGACATTACCATGGCCGGGTTACATTTTCCTGATCTGTTTCCCAATGGATATGATGCATCATATACCATGTAGGCAATATACTTGATTTCTAATCCCCAGAAAATCTACTTAAACTTGCAGATTAGCTGAAGGACACCAACACTTTGACCAAGCAGTTCTTCCATATGGTCTAACAATATTTTTCAGATATTTATTTTGCAGGGTCATTGCAGGATAAAAACCATGTGCACATACCTGATTGTCTGTTTAGATTTATTGTAATTTATTATTTAATCTTCTTTGCTGTTGTGTTTGGCTTATAATATAACATTTTTGTTTAAAGCACTTATACATTATGTTTGTTATGTCTGATAATGTAGACAGTTGTATCTGTCCTTTGCTTTTGTATCTTAGCCTCAGCAGTTTGGGGGCCTCATGCCAATGTGTGAACAAACTGAAATATCAAATCATACAAAGAATGAAGAAAAGCAGATTTTAGACTCAGGCTATGGACCAGTTGTCTTGTTGTTGAATAATGAGAACACGTAGCTTTGACTGTCATCTTTTTGGTCACTATTATCCATTTTGACAATATATAGTCACTTCTTTTTTGAAGGGGAGATGTATTTTTTAAAACAGTCAATAGAATCAATGTACATTTCTCCAGAAATAAGTGACTTTGATTTTGATGGGACTTATTCTTAGGTAAGTGGGTATAGAACTATGATGATGTATATGCTTTGTATTTGATTATTTTTGTCATTTTACTTCTTGTTTGAATTGCTTTGCAGTCCTAAGCAAACAGCAACATTGTTATTGTGTGTCTTCATGTCAGTTCTGACTTGTGGCAATGCTATCACAGGGTTTTCTTGGCAAGATTTGTTCGGGGGGGGCACTTTTGCCTTTCTCTGAGGCTGAGAGTGTGTGACTTGCCCAAGGTCACTTTGGGGGTTCCTTGGCTGAGTGGAGATTCAAACCCTGGTCTCCAGAGTTGTGGTCGAATACGCAAACTACAATAAATCAATATTCGTTTTCAAGATGCTACAGGCAACTCTGATGTT
Organism: Iguana delicatissima; assembly: GCA_948472985.1. Classification (NCBI taxonomy): domain Eukaryota; kingdom Metazoa; phylum Chordata; class Lepidosauria; order Squamata; family Iguanidae; genus Iguana; species Iguana delicatissima. The sequence goes on along the minus strand of CAOKZL010003697.1, from coordinate 13,386 downwards.
GTTACATTTTATCCTGGGTCAAAAGTGGAAGAAATATGGTGCTATAAATGGCCATAAATGTGATGCTGCAGCTCAGCTCAATAAAAGAAGGAAAGAACTGAGGGGAAAATCTATTAATACAAATATGTTCAGTCCATAAAATGATTCTCTTCTGCTCAAAGTTATATCCTTTTCTTTTCTTTTTACATTTGAGAGCAGGGATGAATTATGAATGCACTTCACTAGAAACCTGATGAGCTGCATTAGTCTGCAGTTATCAGAAACATGAGTCAGGCATTGCTTTGTTTTGCATGTGCACAAAGTCCAGGAATCTCAGGTTTCATATCCAGGCAGAGTTATAACAAGCATATTGGGAGCAGTGGAACAAAACCAGAGATGTATGCAGGATTCTCTCAAAGAAAGACTTATCTGTTAGCATTTTTGAAATCCGGAGTTCAAGAATACTGTGAAACCCAAGAGTAGTTTTATCCTCCCAGAACAATCTCTCAAGTCTCATAACCTCAGATCTAAGCCACAAGGCAATAGGTGCTTTGATTAAAAGTCTGCTGTAACTCCCCGTTCTCCTCTAAACATTGAGATGACCAGGCAGATGATTTGAATATAGGAAAGCAAAGCCAGTTTATTATTGGTTTGCGATTCCTGGGCTTAGTTATGAACCACGCACAGTTCTGAAGTTATTGAGTCTAGGAAAAAGAAATTCCTGAAGAGTGCAGAGGAACCTGTGGTTTACCAGATGTTACTGGACTACAAGATCCAGAATCCCTGAGCAATAACTGTATAGTTTGGTTCATAGAGGAGCTTTAGTCTTTAGTCCTCCACTGTGGTTCCACTCTGTATCGGGGACCCTGTACTTTTAATCTGTGTGATCCACTGCATGAATTTCTGCTTATTTCATAAGACTGTAATACCACATTCCAGTTCTAATACATTTACACAGAGTTTTTCCAGGCACTTAAAGAAGGAAGGTCTTACAGGTTCCTTGTCCCCTAAGTTTTCCACTCCAGTATTGCTGATAATAAGGTAAATTAATTACTACTGGCTTCCTTTCTATTTTTCAGTTCCCCTTCTGACCTCACTGTTTGCCATCCTCAGCTCCCTCTACACCTCTGTAGCTCATGTCAAGAATACATGCCTTGCTTCTGACAAAATGGACTGTAGTCCACCAGAACCCAAGGCTTGAAAAATTTGTTGAGTCTTCAAGGTGCCACAATAAACTACCTTGGTTTTCCCTCTGGAAACAGTTAATATTGATGCTTGGTGATGTTGACACTCAGGCCCTTTCCACACGGGGGATGGGGAAATGGGGTGGCGCACGCAAGGGCAGAGCTTACCTGGAAGCAGGTTGCTCTGTCCCCGCGGGGAGCGCGCGTTCGCCGCTCCACACACTGGTGAATTTCGGCGGCGTTCGGCGGCACCCAAAATGGCAGCCGGCGACTTCCGGCGGCGCTCCACCAATCAGGGCAGCGCGCCAGCTGGAAGCCCGCCCCTGGGCAGCTCTGCAGGGACGCGCTAGCGCGTTCCTGCAGTCTCAAACGGGGCATTGCAACGGGTTAATGTGCTCGCGTTTTTTAAAAACCACATGAAATGTGGTTTTTAAAAAACACACCGCGCCAGCCCTTGCGGCCACGCGAGGGCGGTTTGAGGTGTGGAACCTCCACTTTTCAAACCGCCCTAGCGCACCCCAAGGTGTGGACGACCTCCGGGTGAGGTCGCCCTAAGCCGTTTTTTTACCCCGTGTGGAAAGGGCCTCAGTCTGCATTGCTGATGATGATCTAGTAATGGCTGGAAGGAAGACCTTTTTGAAGTGATTGTAGGGATATATCAATATATATGCTGATCTGTGGTGGGACACTGAGACTTCATACGTTGTTGCCTCCCACCATGGACACAGGACTTGAGGGGACTGTGGAAAGATAAAGCCATACATACAACTGGTCAGTCATTACATCCTCTACTTTTTATACACAAAGGATTTCATCTAGTGCAATCCAAACATAGGGACCTTCATGCAAGGATAGAGAAGTTCTCCAGCCCCTCTGCTCCCCTTTCTGTCTTCCAGATCCGATCCTGAGTGTTGGGGGACCTCCAACCAAGGCAATGGAGGTGCAAGAGGCACTGAAAAAAGAAAGGTTGAGAAAAGCAATGGGGAAAGATAGCTTGTAGACATGTGTCTTTCTTAAGCAAGCCCAGCAGTGGATACATCTCAAACAGTATCTAGGAGGGGAAGGGGAATGCAAGCATTTCCAAAGCCTTACTGGAGATGTAGAATTTCCAGCAGGCAACATGTAGGGCCTTTTTTCTGTATTAACAACCTACACACATAAGCCATTAAGAGAGCACAGCATAAATGTCACATCTTTCACAGAATCATAGAATTGTAGAGCTGGAAGAGACTGCAAGGGCCATTGAGTCCAACACCCTGCCATGCAGGAACATACCATCAAATCATTCCCAATAGATGGCCATACAGCCTCTGTTTAAAAACATCCAAAGGAGACTCCACCATACTCCAAGGCAGTGCATTCCACTGTTGAACTGCTCTTAACTACAGGAAGTTCTTCCTAATGTTTAGATGGAGCCAGTTTTCCTGAAGTTTGAAACCATTGCTCTGTGTCCTAATCTCTGGAGCACAGAAAATGGGCTTGCTCCATTCTCTGTGTGACATCCCTTCGAATATTTAAGTGGAGCTTTCATGTTGCCTCTTAACCTTCTCTTCTCTTTTCCAGTCTAAGCATATCTAGGTCCCTAAGCCACTCCTCATAGGCTATCGTTTCCAGGCCTTCTAAATGTTACATCTTTGAAAGCTATGGGGGCAATTTTGGTAGATTAAAAACATATAATTGGAAGCAAGCATATACTTAAGAAAACATTTGGAGTCTGTTAGTTATAGCATATTTTCCCCTTGTGATGAGTACATGAAGTTCTACTGTTCCTCGTAAACCTGTCTGAGCAAAATAACGATACTTATTTGGCTTCCTATCGTACTCCTTCGTTCATCTGAGACACAAGGTGATAGGGAAGGAGTCTGCCTTAATGTACTGGAAAATGAATGATCTCATACTGGCTTTGGTCTTACTTGTAGGTTGCTAGTCATTCTGGAAAATGGGGGAAAGAGAAAGCCTTGACAGCCTGAGAGTGGCTTGGAAATCTTACACAGCCTAATGATATGACCCTTTCTACACCAGTGTTTCTTAAGTTATCTGACATGGGGGACTAGCATATTTTTTTTTCTTCCAATGTGCCAGGAACCAGTGCCCTATTTGTGTCCATTGCTTACAACTGTTGCCTTCCTGGAAACTCCAGAGATTGGCAGTGGGTGGTTACGGACCAGCACCAGTCCAAGAGACCAACCACACTGAATCAGTCACGTAGAGATAGGGACAGGGGGGCGGTTGGCCCCAGGCGGCAATGCTTTTGGGGCATCCTGGCAGGTAGCCATGACCCCGCGTGCCCTGGCCATGCCCCCCCACTGCAGCCATGCCCCATGCGCAGTGGCAACTCCACTTGTGCTGTAGCCCCCTTCCTGCCCCCTCCCGACACTCCAAACTCCACCACTGCATTGAATACATGGACTATTCTAAGTGAACTCTGAATTAAACTATATAATGTGCTAAATATGTGTTGTGCAGCTTAATCTCCTCCTTCCTTACAGGAACAGAAAAACAAACAAGCCAAGCAAGCATTTTGTGTCTCTACAGACATTTTACTTTGCTGACTTGCATGGAAGATTTTTATGTGTGTGTATGTATGTATGTGTGTATGTATGTACAGTATGTTTATATTTATATTTAAATTGAAGATTTTCTGCTTCAGTGATACCCAAAGCAAAAGACAACATGGAGAGCTCTAGTTTTATAAGACTGGAACTAGATACAGGTGCATGCATTCTGAGTTTTCCTTTCCATGGCAGTCCTGAAAATCTTACAGATAAGGTCAGGGGACTCTGCTAAATGCATTGAATTCTAATATTGTGGGACAGAGGAAATCTTATAACTTCAGTCAGGGCCTCTTTCTCTAAGTAAAGCCGTCTGCTCATAGTTGTTCTCCCTCTCTCTCAATAAACTTTTGTTTCAGTGATTGAGGGTGCAAACCAATGCTCCAGCTACCTGGAGGTCTTAAGGATCTGGCAAAAGACCCACTATTCCCAAATGTCACTACACCATTGGAAATAGCCACAAAGACTTCAGGGATGTTCTAGCCAACTCTATTCCCACTAGCAATATAGAATAGGAAGTTATGTCATTATGCTGGCCCTTGCTGGGGGTCTCGTCAGAGACATTGGGGGAGTGAATTTTGTCATGGCCTCATTTTGTGTTTGAGTGATCGTCTCTCAGCCCTTATTCTGGTCAAGTACAATGTGTCCTCTGCTAATGTGACTGCCTTGCACATGAATGAGAGGTCAGAGAAAGCCCCTTGTCCTGTTACTGTCAATAGATGTGCTGGGCATGCACCTGACCTGGCGCAGGTGCGTGCACATTGCATCCATTGCTAATAATGGGATGGAGCATTCACTTTGTTTTATGCAAGGGTTCCTGGAAAGTGCACTGTATACAATTCCATTTAAGTTGTTCCATTGTTCTACAACTGTTAAGTGACCTTATAGCATTACCTTGTCCTCATTACTAGTTATTGTAACAATGTTGGCAGTCCAATGATCCATTGTTAAGACACTGGCACATGTTATTGTTTTTTCTCAGTTTACATCACTATGAGCCCCTCTAGGCAAGAAAAAAATCTTTGAAAGTCCTGAGTTCTGTTCTTGTACAAAACTTTTTTTGCCGAGCCACATGATTTTTTTATCCCAGAATATTTCCTGGGAACCCCTGGCATTAACAAGGACTTTTTATTCCCACTTCCCAGCTCAGTTTAAATTAACCCAGTCTTTTTCAAAATGAAATGTATCCCTACTGGGATGTCTGTTTGTATTATCCTGGAACGAGCTAAGATGGCTGCTGCCAGTAAACATGGGTATTGCTTCCAAGATACAGATTCAGCAGAGATCAAATGTGGGAAAGAGGAACACCTGTACCAAAACAAAATGCTTTTGATGTTTAACTAGTGTAATATTGCTGAAACATTCTAGCACTCAGGCTATAACTCCTGAATAATAATAAAGAATGCTCAGTGGAAGTTGATGAAAATCAATTTCAGAAATGTTGCATGAGTCTAGATGTGACACACCATGAGTGGCAGGGCGAGGACAAAAAAGTGTGAGGTGATGGAAACATTGGATATTTCAAGAAAGAGTTGGATGCAATCCTGGGATTAGGCAGGCAAAATCAAAACTGAAAGAACTGGAAAGTCTTGATACTTTCAGAGACTTTTTTTCCTTTCTGGATGAGCACTTTGTTGTTTATGCATCTCTTTGTTTCATACCTTTGACCTCGTAAGAATTTTCTCCCACAGCACTGTAGCATATTTCATCTTCTCCTTGTTCCCTTAACTTTGTCAAGAAACACTTCCTTCTTATTTTTTAAAAAACACTTCATATTAGCAATCTTACCTGCCCCAAGCCCATGGGATAACATGGGATGAGATGGGATAGAAATCAAATAGATAATAAAAACGCCAAAAAACTTCTTATTTCCTATTGCCAATAACAATATTTCATTTCTATGGTTGCAAACAGGAACAAAAAACATCCAGACAAAACCAAGTAATTATAAAAATGTGGGAAGGGAAGAATGAAGAGGCATGAGTCAATGAATCAAGAATGCAGTGAACTTGAGAGTTCCTCCAGCCATGGGCCAAAGCTCGGAAGAAAGATGCCAGAAAGTGTTAAAAAGCTGAAAACATCAGTTATTTGTTCACACTAAATCTATGTATGTGGCTGCAGCATGTCATCTGGATTCCTTTTATATTTTATAAGCATGTTTGGAACCATGGCACAGAAAAGGCTCATTAAGGAAATCTCACCAATTAAAATGAAAATGATGGTATAATCATATGTGACTTAAGGAAAAACAGTAGGCAAAACTGAAATGGATCTTGGAGAATCAGCTGCATTGGGAGGAAATAAAGATATAAAATGTCAATATGATCTACTACAATAATTCCTTCCCTCCCCGATGCATGAAGTTCTCAAAGCTCTTATGCATGCCTGGCTGCACGGGATCCAAAAAGACCTACATCTGGCTCAGTACCACCAGTATTAGTGCAACAGGAGTATGTTTACAGACTCAGAGCAATATGAAGTCAAGGTGCCAAACTAGTCTGTACATTTAGTATATTTTTGGAAAAAGTGCTCCCTTGAGTGGCAAAAGACATCATTTTTTGTCATGTGATGTCTCTCATCTACATTTGAATTTGGGGTCCCTTGTTTTGTGTTCGGTGCTTGGAGGCAAAAATGGGCTTAATTTACAAGTCTGATACCTGAGACACCTATCTCTGAGGAAATTCAAATGTGTAAGGGAAAACAGCTTAATTGTAGCAAATATAAATTACCCATAACACCTTGTTTGACTTAAAGGTCACACTCAGATTCTGAAACCACTCAGAGGAGCTACAGGCAGAATATTTTGGGCTGTTCCAGATAGAGCTTTTATTGTGCTGTTGCCTCCTGCCTCATTCATAAAATTTTATGGGGAACTCCAAAAATGTTTTAGTCCATATGTAACCCTCCTGTGCCTTTCCTCTGTTTTTTTCTGTTTTTCTCTCATGTAGGAAAAAATTATAAATGTGGGAAACATGAAACAGCTGCCCAGTGTCTTTTGACTGCTAGTACTAGGAGAAGTCTGCCATTGCTGCAGTTATTCTAATGATGTCAGCCTGGTACCTGCATGAAGTGTTAGTAGCCAAGTCCAAACTATTAGTGAGTCTGAGGTTACTCTGAATTTTATTAGTTTTCTCCTCTCCAAGAAGATCTTTCTTTATGCCACAGGTATTCACAATGCACCAGAACATACAAGAAGAAACTCCAACAAAATATTGCAGTGTATCCTCCTTCCTAACAGGAGTCTTCCTGCTAGGTTCCAGGCAACTCTCCATATTTTCCTCCAAGCTACAATGGACATGGTGCAGTGCTGGACTTCTGCTGATGGAACAGTGGAACCTGGTAGAAGTAGGGTGATCTCCCCTGCCTACTGCAACCCACTGTGAGAACTATAGCCCATATCTGGAGGGGTGCCTCCTTGAGTTATTTGTGGGGCAATTCCAAGTGCTGCAATAGATGAAGGATAATGAAGGAAACTTTGTTGTGCTGGTCATGACAGCATCACATTGGATTTAGACCTATAAACTGTAAGTAACTCAGGTAGGGCAACTTCATCACTCTCAAATTTCCATGTTCTCTTTTTCGACCTTCAACATTCTATTGTAACTGAGCATGCTCAGTTCTCATTGGCCTGTTTTGTGTGTGTGTGCACTCCTTCACATTTAACTTTTTATGTACATTTGCAAATCTCAATGAAAAGCATGTTGATACAAAATTGTTCTTCAGTGGCCTCATGTGGCCCAAGTCCTAACAGCACCCAACACCTGAGTTCACTATTAAAGGGAGTAATTCACTATTTCACTGAGAGCGGCTAGTGCTGACATCCTGATACATGTGTTATTTGTACTGTTAAAGTGCCACTTTGATTTAATGCTATAGTTAAATCATAAAGTAAGGCCTGATGGTTGACAGCATCCGGTCCACATCTGATTGCCCAAGCCACCCCATACGAGGCCATCCCAGAAGCAAAAAGGGATATGACTGTGTGCATTTTGCAAAAGAACATGTCTGCATACTATGCTGGTCCATTAACAAAGGGATACTCTTTACTGCAGAGCTTGGGAAATTATTTTTTAAAAGTAATTTGTTCCAGCTTCTTGTGATAATGTTTGGGAAATAATCTAGATAACCAAGGTAACATATTCCTTGTTGCCCTACTTGTTACTTTCCTATTACTTTCCATTAGTTTTTTTCAGAGGTAAATTCTTGAGAAATTCCCATTGAAATGCCTCTAAAAATACTTAAAGATAACTTATGAAAGTAACTAGAAACTGTTAGTCATTATGAACACTTTTGAAATGTCACTACATCACATCCTTGTTACTCCAAAGTAACTGGCTAGTAGCAGCATTACTTGCAATTCATTATTTCCAACACTCATGTTGTTGTTTTATCAGAATAGCCCTTCAATTAGTCACTAATCATATTATGAATATTGGGTTGGCTCCCAATGTTTCATAGCCACCAATAACCAGATTATGAATGTCAGTTTTACTTCCACCCTTGTTAAATAATTTGTTAAAACAATCAGAGGATGCTTTGTTTTAATAAAACAGTTTAGGGGCATTTAAACTGATTACCTGACTTCGCTATCTTTAAAACAAGAATATTTCTTAGTACTAAAGACAGATGAGAGGGAGAGAAGATCCAATACTTACTTCAGGGTGACACCAGGTCACAAGCAAACACAGCTGAAACTCTCCAGCCTCCTTGGCTGTAATAACTCATGCGGGAGCAAACACCAATTTAGCTGGCGGTGGGGCTTGAGACATCACTGAGAGACCAAAGGGATCCTGGGACAGACTGAGCAGATCCTCTTCTGGTCCAAAGAAAACGAACACAGGCAACACATCTGCTGATCATTAAAGAACTCTCAGTGTGGCTGAAAGACTTAATAATATATTTTTCATTTCATGGACAAATTGTCACTGGCTCTTGCTTTCTCCTCACGACAGTGAGTAACAATAAAGCTTCAGCCAAAATCAGTGCTGCCATATTTCATTTGGGAAGGCAGAGAACTGACCTTCATCATCATTCCAGTTGAAGGCCAGTTCATTATATCACCAGTATGTGCATCACTGGGGCTTGGCAATGGGAATAGGATAAAGTTTGGATTTTTTTAAAAAAACCTGATGTGCAACTCACATTTAATAAGCAAATGAAAAAATAATTGGAACCTAGATGTTCTCCCTGAAGGGACTGGGCATAACATAGCAGAGTGGTATGCAATTATCATGTACAGAAAAGAAAGCTGACACTCTGCAGGAAAAGTAACCTCATCCTACCCATTATTCATCCAGTGTTACTTATGACAAACACAGTTCTTAAATTAAACTGCTGAGAACTGTGTCTTGAGTTGACAGTGAATAATTATTAGCAATGAGGATTAGCAATTAGCAGTGAACATCACCTGCAGCAAAGCAGGTTAATATTTGGGCAGACTGATTTGTGCAGAAACTTCATTACCTAAAAAACTATGTTATTTAATTAACCTTACTCTGGAGGGAAGATTAAGGATTTCTAGTAGTTTAAAAATAGTTTCTTTTGTCAAAATGATAAAAAGAAAGATGTATCAATATATGTGGAACCAAGTAGGTAGGTTAAGAGCAGTAGGCAGGAACAGAAACCTCTAATGACACAAAGAGAAAGTGCAGAGAAAAGGGAACAACAAAAAGAAAAAGAAAAAAAATTTAAAAAGAAAAAAAAAGAAAAAAGAAAAAAAAGGGAACAACTACCAAGAAATAACACAGTACACAGACCTGTAGAGAGACTGAGATGGAGGGAAAGAGACTGCTAGGAGGTGACTGCAGACTTGTTTAAAGTTCCTTGGTTTATGTTATACAGTCAGCCTTCCATATCCAAAGATTGTATATCCAAAGATTCAGCAATCACAGCTTGAAAATATAAAAAAAAAATCCAAAAAGCAAACTTTGTGCCATTTTATATAAGGGACACCATTTTACTACACCATTATACATAATGGGACTTGAGCATCTGTGAATTTTGGTATCCACAATGGGTCCTAGCAGATAGCAAAGGCCAACTGAATAACTGCTGCTTGAGTCTTACTGATAACTAGAACTACAGGAAATATTACCCATATGGTTTTGTAATTACTGTTATGTCCCATACCAAAACAACTATGTATAATTTTCGAGAGGGTTGAATCCAGGCCAACAGGAAAGCACTGGACGAATACAAGTGAGCCTCTACTATCAACTGCTGCTTTGAACAATCAAGGAATTTCCATCCTTACCGTAAATTGATGGGAGGTGGATGATGCAGGAAAATTGGTCAATGTTATGAAACCATGTGACTTATTTATTTCTTAAACTTATATCAAACTGTTCCATTACAAACAATTTAAGATTACACTGACTTCTAAAGCACATAGGGCCTGGACTGGCTTTCCATTTGTGTCCACAGTCCCCTAAAGCTGCTGCTGTTGACCTACAAAGTTGTAAAGGACTTGGAGCCAGGATACCGGGAAGACCACCTCCTTCCATTTGAGATTTTCCTTGGAGGTCCTATTGTACATCCCACCACCTTTAGAATCTAGGCTGATGAATGCATGAGGCAGGCTTTTCTTTGTAGCAGCATCATGAGTAGCAGCATCAGTGCTGCCAAAGCAGAGCCGGGCACATTGAAGTTTGAGGAGAACAGGACCCTAAGTGCCCAGCTGGCAAAGGCTGCCAATAAGTGACTGCAGGCCAGCTGGCCGGCCAAGTTAGAGTCTATGGGCTAGGTTGCTGTCTTTGGGCAAATAAGAAAAGTATTCAGATATGCAAGAAGGGGAGGGGTCTGATGAAGGGGCTCTTGTTTTCCTCCCACCCTCCCTATGAGCGAAGAGATTCTGGAGACCTGTTACCTCATTGGTCTCCTAGTGGGTTCATCCATAGCATTCTTGGTGGCAAGGAAGGTGGGAAGATGGACCAAGGGGATAAAATGACATAGCTATTTGCTGTGGCAGGTGGGAGGGAAGAGGGAGGATCTCCATTGCTGTAAGCCTGGCTCAGTTGGAGTGGGAGGACTTTCCTCCTTTGCTCCCATGATCAGGCTACTTAGCTTGGTGGAGCAGCTCCTAAGGAATCTGGTTTCCATTTGTGGTGGCAATTTTGAGTCCCCGGAGGACTGACTAATGATCTGGAGATGGGATTTCAAATCTATTACTGTTATTTTCTTTGACATTCATTGATTTTACAGTAGAAAGAAAAAGGAATGAACAAATAATAATGGGTAGTTACAGCATTATATTCATGATCCCTACTTAAACTTTCGTTTAAGAGAGAGACTGTGAAAAGTCCACAGTCCCTAGGAAGCAGCTGACTGATGATTCCCTCTATCTGCTGAGATCTCTGCTGGGGGGGGGCAGGATTGTAATAGGGACTCTGTTTCTGTTTGCTGCAATGGAAATTGCTCACACAAAGGGATAAGGACATTAGCCAGCCACTTCTTGCACAACAAGGGAAGACCCCCACTCATCAACTCCAGTGGCTGCTGATTGATAAGTAGGGAAATGGGCCAAGATTTACTATGTGGTTACACAGCAATGTGGTCCATACAAGATTCTGGCCAAGGGTACTATTGCAAAAGACAAGACATGTGGAACATAGCTGGGCCTCAACCCCACTTCTGGACCACTGGACCTCAGTAATTTGTACTGGCTTCCCCTGTCCCATGGTCCCCTGGCCATGATTGTGGAAATCCCTCCCAAAGGAAGTCAAGTTGTTCCATAACTACTGGGTATCACCACTTTGCAGCCAAAACTGAATTAACCTGAAGGGTCTTTTGTCCTTTAAAACCAGTTTTAATCTCTTTTCAAATTGGGTTCCAAACCATTTTAAAATCATGTTTTATTTATTTAATTGTATATTGCTTTGAAATTCTGGGGGACAGAAAAGCAATGTCTACATGTGGAAAATCTATTTGATTACTAATATATTGAGATGTGTTTCAATTACTACAAGCATCATATAAGTTGATGTTCTTGACTGCTATATTATAAGTGTGCCTTCAAAATACACACACACACACACACACACACACACACACACACCCCTTATAAAATATGCCTTGATTATATTGTATCTATAAAAGATAATGGCCAGAATCCTCTGTCACAGTATATATTACTAAACTTACAAATGTTTAGCCTGTGTAGCAGAAGTGCTAAGAAATCCTGTTCGTGAATTGCGAAGATGCATGATCGGACATGGGCAAGAATGTCCCAACAGTTCCTGATGCAGAATGGGACTAATGCACATTAGTTGTGTTATGCATCGGTCCCAATGTGCATGGGTCACTTTGCTGGTTCTCCTATGTAATAACATAACAACAGCCCTTTGCTGGATACAGACATTAGAGAACTGCTAATTTTAATTCCCACTGCTGTGAGTCTACTTAACAAAGATGTAAGTCTCCAACAGGATTCCAGTGTAACATACCTAGAGTAAAAATGTCTACATGATATGAAAATCTCTCCTGTTCTCTCTCCAGTCATCCCTCCACATTCACTAGGCTTAGGGGTGCAGCACCTTTGCAGAAGGAGAAAAATTGCAAATATCAAAATGTGTATGTGCCTCTACGGGGAGGGGGCTGAGGCATGGTGGAGAGAACAGACAACCAGGATCCAAACCAGCTAAGGGGAAGGAGAGGGAAGGAGGGTGGGTCTGCGTGGTGGCCCTGTGATTCCTCTCTCTCACCCGTTTTCTTCCTTGCGTATGTCGGGGGGGCGCACATTGGGAAAGGGTTGGTGGTGCTAGGAAATCAAGCTGCGAGGTGTCCTTAGTGGATCAGCCAGGTGGTGCTGATAGAGGAGGAGGAGGAGGAGGACCAGAGGCAGATTTTTAAAGGTCTGCGCAGCCTGATTGAATCCACCGAGAAGGAAGGTTACCCTGGAATAGAAGTGGGGAGCAGTGGTAAAAATAAGAGTGGCATTTTGTGTGTGTGTGTGTGTGGGGGGGGTAAGGATTGTAACTGGAATGTGTAAACTCAGTTCTAGTACTGAAATCAAATTCCTAGCCTGATTGCATGCTCGGGGACATTGTGACAAGCCTGCCCTCCCTCATGGTGGCTGGAAAGCATCTGGGAACTTCAATTACCCCCAAAATCCTTTCACCAAACCATTATACCATCAAGGTAGCTGCAGAACTGAAGAAAACAATACAGTTTGCATTTGTCAGGCCAAAAATGCTTCTCAGATTATAATGGAAGTTTCAGATCAGCAGGCATTGAAATGCCAGCTGTGACCCACCAATAGTCAGCTGCCTTTTTCATGTCTATCATCTATGGGAATCTCATTCAGTAAGAAGAAGAAAAAAAGGGGTCATAAAATGTATAGTGTACTGAAAGAGTGCTAAATAATACGTTGTTTATAAAAAGGAAATGAAATACAGGATTATGGATAAAAGCCATTGAACTGGGTTTACAGTTTAACTGGAGAGACTTATTTGAAGTATAGTCTTCTGTCTGGATGTTTGAGGAATGAATGGACGCAGCACTTAAGGTTTTTCTGAAAGAAAAATATCTCAGATTCTTCAGATTCAACACTAACGTTTTGCCCAACCCAGCTTTGAAAATCAGGTTAATAAAACAGCATGAGCTTAAGGCCTCAAATGGGATTTCCTTAAAGTAAAATCCTTCCGCAAAGGTGTTTCATATTTTCTGAAAGCCTG